>VIAB01023327.1:5461-30769 GCA_009801035.1 Oophaga pumilio | reverse complement strand
GAAGATCAGCCCTTTTTCCTTTTTTTGAAATAGAAAAACTAGGTTAGCATTTCTATGTCCGTTAAAGTCTCATCTTTCAAAATATAAAATTATTTAACCTATATGGCGAAAGCCATACATAAGAAAAGATTTAAAAAAAAACACCAGAATTGCTGTTTTTAGTAGCGGCATTTCCCATAAAAAATGCAATAAAAGCAGTCAAACACTGTACACCAAAATAGTACTAATGAAAACTTCAACATGCCATGCAAAAAGCAAGTTCTTATGCGGCTCCACTGATGGAAAAATACTGTAAGAAAGTTAAGAATCTCCATTAAAAAAATTAACAAATTTCTGTTTTTTTTTTTCATAACTTAAGTTGGTATTGCTGTAACCATACTGATCTGGAGAATCACAGGTTATTTTTATGGCACAATGAATGCTTTTTCACCATCTCGCCATAATGGAATTTTTCCCAGTACATTGCATGGTAAAATGAATATTACAACTTGTTTCACAATAAAACAAGCCCTCATATGGCTATGTCTATGGGATAAAAAAGTTGGGTCTAGCACTGCTGGTTTAAATGACACAATTCATGCTGTTAAACGACCGCTGATCGGTTCTATACAATTGGTGGTCACTTACAGGCTTGTTTAGACAGGCAGATGACGAATGTTCTATGTGCACAGAACAAATGTTAATATGACCTTTCTGTCCCCATAAGGAATTGACAGCACATAACTCGCTTACATGGGACAATGTGCTGCAGAGAGCGATGATTTTGAAGCACACCCAATTAGAGAGCACTTTGATTGCTCGTTGGATGTTTGCCGGTCTGTGTAGACAGGTCAATAGTTGGGAACAAGTGTCCCAATGATCATTCACTCTGTGATTATTGGATTGTCTAACACTTAACTCATTTTGTGCCAAAGTTTGGAGTATTTTTTTTAAGAACAGTATTGTACATTAGACTACTCCCCTTTCATGTGAAGCTAAATTTATTTTGTGCAAAATCATGCCCCCCATCGGAAGTGTTTAAGACACATAAGAAATGTGATACAAGACATGTAAAAACGTGTTATAGTGTAAATTGTGCCAAAATTGTGGAGACGTTAGCATAGTTAATCTCCCCAAATGTTCATATGTTGCTAGTTGTAGGGCCTTGGTTTACATTATCCCCCCTTTTTTTTGCCTTTTCCATTATTCCATTTTCATGCTGTCTAGAGGAGCATTATGTGCTACCGACACAGTACCACAGCGACATCTTGTGGTGAAATACTGTTCTACATGAGTTCCAGGTTTACACAGGTTTCTTTTCTGTGCTTTGTCTACATTTACTATTTTTTACCATTTTTTAAGGTCCAAATATATAGGACCTATAAGTATAGAAGAATAAATGCTAAAGGTAAAATTTCCAGCACCATAGAAAAAAGTTAAGTTAAAAAATCACATTTATTGTGAAGTTTACTTCATTTAAAAATATGGAAAAGGAAGGTCCGTTAAAAACTTAATTTTTATTGAAAAAATATCTTTCATAAAAATTGGTTACATCTCATAAAAAATCACAACCCCCATGTGGGAATATAGCATGGGCAGACACGTTTCGAACAACAGTTCTTAGTCCTTGCATACCATTCAATACTAAAAACACCCTTATGTATCACATCCTGTTTCCACCATGTGTCTAATTAAAAAAAAAATTATTACACCTGGTGAATGTGATCACCTGTGTTTAAAAGTAAAGATGAAGATGAAAACAAAATAAGAACAAGCAAAGAAAAGAAAAACAAAACCAAAATCTTCAGCATTCGGCCCTATTAG
Organism: Oophaga pumilio; assembly: GCA_009801035.1. Lineage (NCBI taxonomy): Eukaryota > Metazoa > Chordata > Amphibia > Anura > Dendrobatidae > Oophaga > Oophaga pumilio. Next base: position 28,966 of record VIAB01023327.1, on the reverse strand, counting down.
GGTTCAATATTAACCTTGAAGTGTTAAATTGGCCCCACTGTTGTGCCCTTCTTTACTTGCACAACATCTTTATGTCCTGTAGTGTGTGACTGAGTAAAATCTCAGAGGAAGCCACAGTATGTTGTTCCAATAGTCTATTTGACTTATAACAGGACACCAAAATGTTACATGACATTTACCTATTATAGCTACTGCATTTTGCCTCAGAAGTTAGAGGTTGTCTGAGCACATAATATTGGTGATCTATCCTTAAAAGGGTTATCCAGGACGTCAATATTGATGGCCGATCCTTAAGCCCCTGTCTCACACAGGGATCTCGCTAGCGAGATCGCTGCTGAGTCACTAGTTTTGTGACGCAGCAGCGATGTCCCCAGCGATATCGCTGTGTGTGACATTCAGCGACGATCAGCCCCCCTGCTGGGTATCGCTGATCGTCGCTGAATGTCCAGGACATTTTTTTGATCGCTGGTCTCCCGCTGACAGGCACGCATCGCTGCGTGTGACAGGCGGGAGACCAGGAGACCAGCAATCACGGGGCTGTGCCTGGAAACCCGCTGTGTACCTTGGATACCAGCGCCCTACATCAGGGCGCTGGTATCCAACGTACACTGCAGGTAACTAAGCGATGTTACCCGCAGTGTCGCTGTGCTGATCGCTGCCTGAGCTGCCTGTTTGGCAGCTCAGCAGCGATCATGTAGCAATACACAAGCGATCCTGATCGTTGTTGGGATCGCTGGTGTATCGCTATATGAGACCTGGTCTTTAGGATAGGTTATCAGTGTACAATCGGTGGGGTGCGACACCTTGTGCCCTGCTGATCAGCAGTTCCTGTTGTTGGCCATAACTGCTCATTGCGGCGCTGCACAGCTCTGTCGACGGAATAGTGGCCATCGCTGGGTACTGCACATCCAACCCTTATTGATTTGACTAGAGGGCACTATAAAGAATAGGGGATGGTACTTACAGTAGTATATGGCAGTGTTGCTAAACAGTGTGACAGATCTGTTCTAATAAGAGCTGATCCGTGAGCAAGACAGGTATCAGTGCTATATGCCCAGACAACTCCTTTAATGTCCAACAGTTTGAACAAATATAATTTTGCGATTTTTGGATCGTATTAAAGTATATTGTTTCCCCTTAGGGTGACAGTAACAGCGATGTGTAATATGGACTTCAGCCGATTTCCCCTTGACACGCAGTCCTGTTCCTTGGAGATTGAAAGCTGTAAGCATTGAATTTTACTTTTTTTCTATGTCCCTTAATAAAGATATCTCGTGCAGTTTCTTTTTATGTTGGACTCTATATTATTACATGATGGTTTCCCACCAGTGCTTTTTAGACAATAAGGATAACAGAAAAAATCCACATGAGAAATGGAAGAGATAGATGGCCTAACACATTTCATTTCTTGGTAAATGATTGCGTGTCACAATAAAATGTTTACGTGGAATAAGAAAACCTGTTAGGTCTCCAAAAGATTTTCAGTGGCGTCTAAGACCTTTAAGTCCTTTGGTCGAGTAATGCAATAATGTTTTTATGACTTTGAGTTGGGGTAAACTGGCGCCAAACTGCTCTGTTTCCTGCCTGCTGTCTGCGTCCCAACTCCCTAGTTGATAGAAATGACAGCCGACTCAGCCGGCAAATGCTCAGAAAGAAGCTCTGCTTTTTAGCCAGCCAAGTCTTCTTTCTGGACATCGTCTTCTGTTACTGCATATATGTCCTTTGACCCTGCTACACCAACCCACTGATACACTGTGACTCCACCAAGGGGTGGGGGACAATTCAGACTTGACAAATTCCACCGCTTTCCATCTATTAACTTCCATTGTTGCAGTCAGAACAGCTTCACCGTCTTCCGTACTCTGCATATAACTGGAAATGAAAAATAATTTTCCTGTATTGTTACTGGAGTTGGTGCAAATTGATTTGTAGTATCCTGTTCATTGGCCACATTAGTAATCTGTGACCGATGGCTCGGAGCCCTGAAAACCACCTCTTACCTATCTGATGGCAACTACACCTCTTCCTTTGATCAGCCGGCCTAGCAGGCATCACATGTGTATTACAACACAACGATGATGGTGCACCAAGCCATTACGTGTCGGGGATGCTTCCAAGTGGTACAGACAGGACAGCATGGGATCGCAGCTGCTGCTTTCTGTGAGGTAAAACATGTTTATAAACCTGCAGCAAATGTTAAGAATCAGCTGTAAGCCCATGCTGTCCTGTCTGTAGCCTCTATTTTGCTTCCTCCTCTGCCCAATAGATGTGGTATGATCAGACCATGTTCCTGTACGGTCAGACACAGCCATTACACAGTACACAGCAGGGACACATTTATAAGATTATCTCAGCACATGAACATTTTATTTAAACACATCCAATTGTGGAAATTATTATTCATAGCTGTTTTGATTGAAATTTACTTTGTTTGTGGTACAAACACCAGCTTCCTGGGAAAATGTCTTGAGTATTTTCTAGACAGACTGTATACAGAAATGTGAAATATTAACTCTTGTATTCTTAGACGCCTACACAGAAGATGACCTTATGCTTTACTGGAAGAATGGTAATGAATCCTTAAAAACAGATGAAAGGATTTCTCTATCACAATTTCTTATCCAGGAGTTTCACACAACCACACGACTCGCCTTTTATAGTAGCACAGGTAATGGTGTAGAAACAATCTAGTGAATTAATTAACAACTTTTCTAGTATTCATCCTTTCAATTGTGAATTTGTTTATGATGACAGAGTGTACAATAATAAATTATATTGTGGTACCGTGTTAGCCAGAAAAATCGATGTGAATACTTTTCTGCCCAATGATGACAAGACTAAAGGTACTGCCACACTTAGTGATCTCGTTAGCGATCTCAATAACGACGCAAGCTAATGAGATCGTTTTTGTGATCGTTTTAATGTCTCTAGTAGCTGCCACACTTAGCGATCTCGTTAACGACTCAAAAGCAGTTAGCGATCTCATTAACGACTTTAACGGTCATTGCGATGTAAAAAACAGCGCACATCGCTCACAAAAGGTGCCAGACACAGCGATATAGGCTCACCAGCGGGACGCCAACGATCTAAATACGGTCCAGAACTCTAGTGAACGATCAGCGAGATCACAGCAGGGGCCACGTCGTTGCTACATGCCACACACGTTAGAGTCACGAACGAGATCGCTAAATAGTGACGTATTTTAGCGATCTCGTTAGCGACACTGTTTAGTGTGGCATACCCTTTAGAGTATTCTCAGAGTGATACCTTTATTGGCTAAAAAGAAAATAATATGTTTGCAAGCTTTCAGAGCACAGGGGCTCCTTCTTTAGGCAAGATTACAAATAGATTAATAAGAAAAAGGCACAACATTTAAGGGATAGTACAGTAGGACATTTGTTCATTAGGTGGGAGGTGTGATGCCTTCTAAAGATAAGCCAAGGAAATCGAATTAGCATTTTCTTACAAATGGAGAGGCAGTGGGAATGATGTTCTTAGTTATCTGGAGTCCTTCTGGTGGAAGTGTGAACTGTGTCCATGTAGTCATAAATCCAGATGTTAAATTGACTCCTAGTGTCAAAGTATTGAACATCCTTATAAGTTTGAATTCCCAAATTTTTATCTGTCATCCTTAAAATTACCTTTTAGTATTAAGACTTTTAAGTCTGTCATACAATGTCCAGTTCCAGAGAAATGTTTTCCCACAGGCGTGTCCATTTCATTCCTGATTGTATGTCTGTGTAAATTCATCCTTGTTTGTAGTTTTTGCATGGTTTCCCCAATATAGATAGCTCCAGGGCACCTCATACATTGTATCATGTACACCACATTGGAGGATGTACTTGAAAAGGAACCCATGACCTTATAGTCCTGATTTGTGTTTGGTACGCGGACTATATTTGTTGGTAATATGTGGGTACAAGTTTTGCATTTTTTATTGTTACATGGGACTGTGCCAGTCATTGTTGTGACAGGGTCACTGGCACAGTGTATGAGGGGAGATAAGTGTCACTGCACATATTGGCGTCAGTGATGTGAAACCAGGATATTTTTTCTCCAGCACACTAAGTATTGAGAAGGTTAAAATACAGTTGCATACATGGGCTGGTTTTAGGTGGGCACCCATAGAGTGGGTGGGAGGGTGCTCACCTTATCTCCACTTGTAGAGCCGACACCGGCATGTGTACTGACAGGACCTGGGATGATGTCATGGTCAGGTGATCATCACATGGTGTGGCTTAAATAGCTTGTCTAGAGCAGGGTTCCCCAACTCCAGTCCTCAAGGCCCACCAACAGGTCATGTTTTCAGGATTTCCTTAGTATTGCCCAGGTGATAATTGCATCACCTGTACAATACAAGGGAAATCCTGAAAACATTACCTGTTTGTGGGCCTTGAGGACTGGAGTTGGGGAACCCTGGTCTAGAGAGTCAGTGTATGTTGTGTCTTGGGAGATGAGGAACTCCCACGTGGCTCCAGGCGGAGCTGAAGACATGTGCTACTTGCAGGTGAATCCTGCAGGAAAAGGACTCTTTTGGACTGTATCTTTGTTTTGTTTTACCATTACACCAGAAAGGCTCTGCTTATTTTGCTGAACCCTACTAAGGTTTTATGCTGTCCATAATAAAATCAGCAGGTGATCTACTACCAAAACCATTCCTGTGTCTACCTTGTGAAGCAGCTTACTGTTTTAACCCCTCACAACATGCACACAGTTTTAAAAGGAACAAGACAGGGAGGTTGTTCCAAACATCTTGGAGAACTAACCACAGATTTTCTGTGGATGTAGGCTTGCACAAATCCTTCAGTCTCTTCATGTAATGCCAGGCTCAATGATGTTGAAATCCGCGCTATGTGAGGGCCATATTATTACTTTCAGGACACCTTGTTGTCCTTTATGTTGAATGTAGTTCTTAACGACATTGGCTGTATGGTTGGGGGTCATTGTCCTACTGCAGAAAAATGTGGAGCTAATCAGATGCCTCCTTGAAGGCACTGCATGATGGAAGTGTCTGCCTGCATTTCTCATCATTGAGGACAACAAAAAATGGCAACATTGAGCACAGTAGATGCAGTGGTGGAAATTTAGTGCTGCAGCAAATGAAAGACACATCAGCCCCGATTCATCAAAGTCACAAAGTCTTTGCACAATGCAGAGCTGAAAAAAATGTTGGTTTTGCTGGAATGGGGGCATGACGCCACAGCTCATCTAATTCATCTCCAGTCTTGATGAACATCTCCAGTCTTGATGAATCTGGGCTATTATGCTTATCTTCCCTCAAATTCATGAGATAGTCAGCTGTGCCATCAGCTCAGAACTTGCAGCAACCAATGGGACTCAGTTATAACCATTAAATGTTCTAAGAAGTCTGGCCAAATGTGGTCTTCATGGAAAAATTGCAACCAAAGTCATACCTTTGATATGGTGTGGTACACCAGTGTACTGTTCCCACATTTATTTGGGCCACGGTGAAAAATTCTAAAATTGAATGATAAGCCTAATTAATTTCAAAGTAATGAAATTCCCTGTTTTTTTTTGTTTTTATACACAGGATGGTACAATCGCTTGTACATTAACTTCACATTGAGACGGCACATCTTTTTCTTCCTTCTACAAACTTATTTTCCGGCGACTCTAATGGTCATGCTTTCCTGGGTCTCGTTCTGGATAGATCGCAGAGCTGTCCCTGCCAGAGTTCCTCTGGGTAAGACTGAATCTTTGTTTTCTATAACTTACAAATGATACCAGACAATAGTGAGTATTCTATGAGCCTAACAAATGCGTTGTGTCCTTTCTACAGGCATAACCACAGTGCTGACTATGTCCACCATCATTACTGGAGTCAATGCCTCTATGCCTCGCGTGTCATACATCAAAGCTGTGGACATTTATTTGTGGGTCAGTTTTGTGTTCGTTTTTCTTTCGGTGCTGGAGTATGCTGCGGTGAATTACCTGACTACAGTGCAAGAGAGAAAAGAAAGAAAACTAAGGGAAAAGGTAAACTGATTGCTGGTGTCAGAAACTGACAGCAAAACAAAGGTGATAAAGATGGTGATGGTAAAAAAAATAATTTATGTCTGTGCAAACAACACGGAGACATGTCCACTTTTTCCGGCAGCATGGATTTCAAGGGCTAATATACAGTAAGTCTATGGGTTCATGTAAAACTCGTACAGCACACGGAAGGCATCCGTCTGTCATCCACATGTCATATGTGTGCTGTATGTGTTTAACATTGGAAAGTATAGGAGAAGCTTTGTAATTGATCCAAATTGTTGACAACAGCACTGTTTTTTCTGGTACCAGTATTATTCAGACGTGTGAAGGGACCTAAAGGTGTATGGAGTTCTTCGAAGCAAACAGTCAGATCATGGCTTTTGTGTTGCAGCATTGCTCATAAATATGTTAATGTTTGTTTTTTTTTCAAATTCTATAATGGGTAAAACTGAAGGTGTTTGTAAAAAAAAGCATCTTTGCAATTTACCTCATTAAAAAGCCCTTCTGTTTTGTTTTCTTGCTTTCTGGCCACTGTTTCCAGTGTCCTGGGCAAGGAGTGCAGTGCTTACAAGCTCTTGGCTAAAGATCCAGCCAGCTTCAGTTCCCCCAATGTTGCTAGAACAAGAAAGCTCAATTTCCAAAACTCTTGCAACAAATTATCCACAAACCTTATCATAAACAGCATACTGTATACCTGGTTAACGGGCCCTTATAATCTTACCTGGACATAAATCTGTGGACAATGTTTGTCCAAAGATGCGACCTGTGATGATCCTGACATTCTTCCTTGCATTGCTCACATATATGGGCATGTAGCTGTATCAATCAAGCTATAGAGGCTGGTGCCGAGTGGGGACACAACCTTGGGACACAGAGGCTTGGGAAGTGCTTTGTCAATCCCAGAGAACTTAATCCCTCATTTGCTTATGATCTCAAACACTAATTACTCAGGAATACATCAACAGATAAAAGATATAAAGGCGGAGATAGGTTTAGCTTTTTAAGACCTGCTGTGGAGACACGAGGGTCAGTGGATGCTCTCATTCACGGGCCTGGCTGTCTATAGAAATTACCGCATGGGCCAGGGCTTATCCCACTGAACATCCATATTCCTTCCCCGATAGCGAAGTATTACTCAGACAACACAGGGCGAGGGTAACACACTGCAGTAATATTTTATTGGATCACCAACAGTCAATAACATATCACAGTGGCTTCTGAAAGAATTCACCCCTTGGCCTTTTACCTATTTTGCTACATTACGACCTGTGTGTGATGCATCAGCATTAAATAGTCTAAATTGGTGAAGGGAGAAAAATGTAGGCATAAATTTAATAAATATTTAAAAATTGCCATGTGCATATGTATTCACCACTTATCTTCATAAGTCACATACTTAATCAAAGGAAGTCCACCTGTGTACAATGTAAGTGTCACATGGTCTGTCAGTATCTTCACACATCTTCTGAAAGACCACAGAGGCTGTAACACCATTAAGCAAGAGGCACCACTAACCAAACACCATGAAGACCAAGGAGATCTCCAAACAAGTCAGGGACAAAGTTATTGAGAAGTACAAGTCAGGGTTGGGTTTTGTAAAAATATTGCAATCTCTGATAATAGCACCATCAAATCCATTATCATCAAATGGAAAGAACATGGTACAACAACAAACCTACCAAAAGAGGGCTGTCTGCCAAAACTCTCAGCCCAGGCAAGGAGGGCATTAATCAGAGAGGCAACACAGAGACCAAAGGTAACCCTGAAGGAGCTGCAGAGTTCCCAAGCAGAGACTGGAGTATCTGTCCATATAACCACAATAAGCTATAAACTGCATAGAGGTGGAATTTATGGAAGAGTGTGTAGAAAAAGTCTTTACTTACACACAAAAATTGTAAGGTTCCTTTTGGACCTTGATCCAATTGAGAATCTGTGGTCAGACTTGAAGATTGCCATCTAACTTGAAAGAGCAGGAGCAGTTTTGCCTTGAGAAATAAGCAAAAATCCCAGTGGCAAGATGTGGAAAACTCAGAGACTTATCCAAAGCAACTTGCAGCTGTAATTGCCGCAAAAGGAGACTCTACAAAGTACTGACTTTAGGCGGGTGAATATTTATGCACACTGAACTTTTCAATTATTTTCTCCTGTTTGTTGTTTGCTTCACAAAAAAAAGAAAAAATAATGTTCACAGTTGTAGGCATGTTTTTTACATGAACTGATGGAAATCCTCAAAAAAAAAAAAAACAGTGAAATTATTATTATTATTATACATTTTTATAGCGCCATTTATTCCATGGCGCTTTACATGTGAAAAGGGGCAAATATAGACAAGTACAGTAAACGTGAGCAATACAAGGCACACACAAGTACAGAAGGAGAGAGGACACTGTCCGCAAGGGCTCACAATCTACAGGGATGGGTGAGGATACACTAGGAGAGGGTAGAGCTGGTCATGCGGCGGTTCAGTAGACTCCAAGTTATGTGGCAACAAAATCCGAAAAATGCCAAGGGAGGGAATACTTTTGCAAGCCAATGCAGTACAGTCTCAGCAAGTACACAAGATGGTGCAAATGATAGAGTCTCACCCTTCCGCTGGCTTGCCGGAGATTAAATCATCTGCAACTTTGGGGCTTCCAGGGACAACTACACCAACCAAAAGAGGCAGACCCCTTTTATATTCCACAGGTCCCATTCAGGGCATTCTTCCACAGGAATGTGGATAGGCGGGGGAGGTAATCCCTCATTGTTCGATTCTTCAATTAACCTGCATATTTGTCCTCCAAGGTGTGTAGACTAGTATACCGCAGTGGGCTGATACAATACGCAATCAGCAGACAGTACACAGATTAACAAACAACATGAGTCAACGCTCAGGCTCATATGAAACAATAGCTCATGTCCAATGACCTACTGAACAAAGGAACAATACATATGGCATAATTAAGAATAATTCACCCCCTCACCCTGCTAGGCTGACCCTGTGTTGTCACACCTGCATGCCCATATATGGAGTTTGATGGGTTGATCTTGCTGACATACTCCCTTTGAGGCCCATTGATGTGAAGTCTGTGCATTTGCCTACATGTGCTTTACCTTGACAGGAACCCTTCTTTTGCAAATTGTTGTGTTTGTGGCTTATGGTGCAGGCGATATTTTTATTGACAGTATGCTTTCTATGTTTTGATCTATTACGTCTATATAATTTCTGGATTTTTGTTGTTAGTTCAAAACTTCAGTGCTGGTTATTGTTACTGCACTATATGAATTATTACAAATTATACAAATTATATAAATCATTAAAATATGACACATTAACAGTTAATAGTGCTTTTTAAGAAAACTGCAGCATATAATCTGATTTGGCCATGCTAAGGGCTTCACGATCTTTGGAGATTAGGAGGAAACCAGAGAACCCAGGGAAAACCCATGCAAAAATGGGGAGAACAGACAAACTCCTTGCAGATGTTGTCCTGTCCTGTGACATCACAGTAGGCTGGGGCTGCACTCACTCCCCACAGCATAGCATTCATCGCCCCTCCTTGAACAGAATGTCATCAAGGGGCAATTCTGCAAAAACTCACTACTTTCTTGCATCACTGCCCTGCACTGAAGGCATCCTGGATCCTGGGTGATGGACACTGTGGGAGATGTGAGTGTAGTACCTACACTCTGCTTGTCTCCGCCACCATCATAGCTTCCGTGCATGAAGACGTTGTCAAGAAGTAGAGATAGAAGCAGTAAATGACACTAGTACTGCCCCACAGTTTCTAGCACTGCCTCTCAAACGAGTCACCAGCAGAGGGTGGTGATGGAAGCAGTGAGTTACATCAGCTTCGCCCCTGATGACAATTTGAGGGCAGTGCTAAAAGCTGTCAGACGGCACTGGTGTCACTATCTGCTTTTATCGCTGCTTCTGAAAATGTCTTCTTCACAGAGGCTATGGTGGCAACAGAAACAGAGAGCGGGCACTGCACGTGACTGTCACAGCGTCCATCACCCAGGATCCAAGACATCTTCTCAGTGATGCAACCAGTGAGTAACTGCAGCACTGCCCCCTGTGACATTCTGTTCCAGGAAGGGCGATGGTCGGTGCGGAAAGAGTGCAGCCCCAGCCTCCTGTGAGGTCACAGAATTGGACAACATCTGCAAGAAGCTTGTATGTTATCCCCATGTTTGCATGGGTTTCCATTGGGAATTATGGTTTCCTTCCACACTCCAAAGACATAGTAATAGGGAATTCAGATTGTGAAACCCAATGGGGACAATGATTATCATGTGGGTAAAGCTCTGTGTAATTAATGGTACTATATAAGCGAGTAAAATAAATACCCCCACACCCCAACTAGCAGCACCATATGCTGACACTGGCCATTAATTTGAAATATAATTAATACATAACAGTTTGCAATGTAAATGTTGGTGGCTCTTTCAATTATGCAGTTTAATTTTTCTCTTAAGCTTCCATGTACATGTGGGGTACCGCGGGTGATGATGGACAGCAGCTACAGTGATGGTGAAGTAAACAATCTCGGTGGGTTTGTGTCTGAAAATGGTGAAAATGAAGATCGCATTATGGCACACCTAGCACTCAACACAGAGCGAAACTCAAACAGAAGGAAGAGCCAACGGCCCTCGTACGTTAGTATGCGGATTGACACACATGCGATTGACAAGTATTCACGAATAATTTTTCCTGCAGCTTACATTTTATTCAATCTTATCTACTGGTTAATTTTCTCCTAGAAGCATCTGATTTGCCAATGAACTATACCAGATGACTATGGGCAGGAAACCCAACAAGGATAAGTTTGGGAACATAACAGGCTCATTTTTATATATTGTTATTCATTAATAATTCACTTTTGTTTTGTTTTAACAACACATCTGTACTGTATCTTGTGTCCACGCGACCAGGCTTTTTTATGTAAATTGACAAATTTCTTCAATTTTTTTTCTACTTGTGTTTGTTAGACAATATACCAATATGAAGACACCCGTAGAAGGTCGTATTTGTACAGTAGACACTTGTGTTAATATGTTTGTGCACCTGCATACTTTGAATGGCTATCTGATTCTACAATGAACTAGCACTGTAATGGTGTAACTGTACTGGTTTGGAACGAGGATGAAGGGAGTTTGCGCAGTTTAATGATTAGCAGGGAATCTTTACAACCTTGTTCTGGGTAAATCCTTTAATAAAGCTAAATTTACTTCATATATGCGTTTGTGTTATTGGATAGGGCATCATACAAGTAAAATATGTTACAGCGGTGCTCTTGTTCCAACAAACTAAGATTTGAATCAGGGAAAGTTATGCAAATTTCTAATATTGTCAACAGATTTGGCACGTAAAACAATTTGCCATAAACTCTGATTTGAATAATATGCAAAGTACTAGTCAAAAGCCCCTTTGGACACACGTGTTCGTGCAACGGTTTTCTTTGTTATTATTGGGATGTGACCATTGTAGATTAAGACTAAAGGCAGCAAAACCAAGAAGGCGCACAAATAGAAACAAGAAGTAAAGAAACAAACGTCAAACAAACAAGAATATGAGATAAATCACAGATTCCTCAAAGTAACCCCTTTAATCTGATGACAGGTTTACACACCGTTGGCATTCTCTCAAGCAGCATCATCAGGTTGTCACGTGGAAAGGCTTCCAATGAACAGATATGTGTTAAGAGTTTAGTATTTTGCAAAGGCAGTGTTGGTACACACCCATACAGTGCTGATCCCTGTTAAACAACTGTTGTAAGACAGAATATTGCAAGAACCACTTAACTGAGTAAAGAGAAACGACAGTACATCATTATATTAAGACCTGAAGGTTGTCAATCCGGAAAATTGCTAGAACCTTGAAGGTATCCTCAAATGCAGTCATGAAAACCATCAATTGCTAAGAGGAAACTAACTCCCATGATGACCACCCCAGGAAAGGAAGACCAAAAATTACCTCTATTGCAGAGGATAAGTTCATTAGAATTACCAGCCTCAGAAACATATAAAGACTTATTTGAAGTGCTGTCAATCTACAATGATTAACAGACTACAGACACATCTCAATATCAACTACACTGCTCAAAAAAATAAAGGGAACACTAACACAACATAATGTAACTCCAAGTCAATCACACTTCTGTGAAATTTACCTCTCCAGTAACAAAGCAACACCAATTATGAATCAATTTCTCCTGCTCTTGTGCAAATGGAACAGACAACAGGTACAAATGATCGGCAATTAGCAAGACATCCCCTATAAAGGAGTGGTTCTGCAAGTGGTGACCACAGACCATTTCTTTATTCTCATCTTTTTTGGCTGTTTTGGTCACTTTTGCATTTTATCATTGCTCTCACCCCTAGAGGTACTGTACAGTAGCATGAGGTGGTGTCTACAACCAACAGAAGTTGCTCAGGTAGTGCAGCTCATCCAGGATGGCACATCAATGCGAGCTGTGGCAATAAGGGTAGCTGTGTCTGTCAGCACAGTGTACAGAGCATGGAGCAGAAACTAGGAGAGGCCAGTATAACAGGAGACGTGGAAGGGGCTGTAGGAGGGCAACAACCCAGCAACAGGAGCTCTACCTCCTCCTTTGTGCAAGAAGGAACAGGACAAGCAGTGCCAGAGCTCTGCAAAATAACCTTCACCAGGTCACTAACATTCATGTGTCTGCTCAAACTGTCAGAAACAGACTCCATGATGGTGGTATGAGCGCCCGACGTCTACAAGTGGGTGCTGAGCTTACAGCCCAACACCGTGCAGGGTAATTGGCATTTGTCAGAGAACACCAAAACTGGCAGATTTGACATTGGCACCCTGTTCTCTTCACGGATGAGAGCAAGTTCACACTGAGCACATGTAACAGACGTGACAGTCTGGAGATGCTGTGGACAACGTTCTGCCTGCAACATCCTCCAGCATGACGGGTTTGGCAGTTGGTCAGTAATGGTGTGGAGAAGCATTTCTTTGGAAGGCCGCACAGCCCTCCATGTGCTAGCCAGAGGTACCGGGATGAGATTCTCATACCCGTAGTGAGACCATATACAGGTGGATTGGGACTTCGGTTCCTTCTGATGCATGACAATGCTACGCCTCATGTGGCTGAAGTGTGTCAGCAGTTCCTGCATGATGAAAGCAATGATGCTATGGACTGGCTTGCTCGTTCCCCATACCTGAAACCAATCGAGCACATCTGGGACATCATGTCTTGTTCCATCCACCAATGCAAAATTGCACCACAGACTGTCCAGGAGTTGACTGATGCTTTAATCCAGGTCTGGGAAGAGATCCCTCAGAAGAACATCCGCTGCCTCAGGAGAATTGCCCAGGTGTTATAGGGAGGTCATACACGTCCGTGGAGGCCACACACACTGCTGAGCATTTCCTTGTCTTGAGGAATTCCTACAGAAGTTGGATCAGCCTGTAATTTGATTTTCCACTTTGATTTTGAGTATTATTCCAAATCCAGACCTCCATGGGATATTAATTTTGATTTACATTGCTCATTTATTGTTCCCACTGCATTTCACTATGTAATGAATAAAGATTTGCAACTGGAATATTTAATTCAGTGATACCTAGGATCTGGGTTTTTAGTTTTCCCTTTATTTTTTTGAGCAATGTATTTACAGACAAAAAAACAGGCTTTTATGGTCAGATTGTGGCAAAGAAGCTACTAATGAGGACTGCAAACAAGAAGATTTATTTTGGCCAAGCAACAGAGACTGGACAGCAGATCAATTTTATATATGGTCTAATGAGTCAAAATGAGAATTTTTTTTTTACCATGGCTTTTTAGGATGCAGAGAAAGTGAATGAATGGTTACTTTTACACATCAGTTATTTTGTGTCAGACAATCCGTCGAATACCTGATAGGACGGATCCGGCGCGGAAATGAAAAAAACTGATGCAACGGATCAGTTTTTTTTGATGGATCCGACCTGAACTTTTGAACCCGGAAAAAGAAGTTTTGCAGCCGGAAAATGCAAGTACGCTTGAGTAGTAGTAGTCCTTGATTTCCAGAATCCGGATCAGTCTTTTGACCGATTGGTCCAGTTCCATAGACTTGTATTATTGCCGGCCGCCTCATGCGCCGCTTCAGGCACTATCAGGCGAGTCCGGAAAAAAAAAAAAACCGTTGCAGTGACCGTTTTGTCCGGCCGCCGGAATGTACATTTCCGCCAGATCCGGCCAAAAACGGATGCAACGCAACAAAATCAGGCGCGATCCGTCACTAATGAAAGTCAATTACAAAAAAACGCATCCGGTACCGGATCCGTTTTTTAAAAACACGCCGGATCGCGCTTGACGTAAAAAAACTGATGTGTGAAAGTAGCCTAAGGCACACTCACGAAACAGGATTACCACAGAATTCTGCAATGACATGCCATCCTATAATTTGTGTTGCAATAGGTTAATGACCCAAAAAACAACTATAGGCTGTACAAGGACTATGTGACCAGGGAGGAGAGGGATAGAATACCGGATGTATTGAACCACAGAGTAAAGGCAAAGCAGCAAAGTGCTCAGCGCCTTCAAGGCTGTTGGAAAGCCATTCCATGTAGCTACCTGATGAAGCTGCTTGAGAAAATGCCAGGGACTTAAAGTTATCAGATTAAATGGAGGTATTTGAGAAATACAAGGTTTAACACATTCTAGTTTGTTTCATGTGTTTCTTTACTCATTTCTATACGTACTTATTCATGGTTTTGCTGCCTTCAATCTAAACCTACAATGTGCATATTGACTCTTCAACAACTATAATATTTTTTAATCAAAACACGTTTCAACACCGTACCAGCATCTTTAGCAAGTGAAAAAAAGTTTTATTTTTCACTTATTTTATTAAACATGCTTTTTTTTCACTTGATAAAGACGCCGGAATGTACAGAATGGTGACGCATAGTGAATAAAAAAACCTTATCATCATTATTGAAGAATCAATTTACTCAGCAGCGCAGCCCACCTTACGCATTTCATCCAACTGAATCCCACATTTCCTGGAGGATTTATCCACCAGCCACGGGGCACCAGCAGATATTTTTCTTCATGCCTACATAGGAGTTGTGCCTGCCACATCTCCACCATGTGAGTGTAATCAGCACTTCCTCACTCTCCCACCATAGGGTATCACCCTATTGTGCGCTCTGGTCCCACATCTAGATTTCTCCGACATTTCAGCTATAGCAGAACATAAATAATATAGTAAATATTATGGAGTATATGGAATAATGCACTTCTAAAATAAATTATTTACCTGGTCCCGCTCATTGCAATAAACATTGCCTCATATGATTGCTAATGTCAAGTATTTTATTTACCCAAAATAACACTGTCAGCCTGGAATCGCAAGAAATATATCCACTGTGTCTCTTTTCTGTGTACCTTGCTGTTCATTGCCTGTTGTCAAATATAATTAATCTCAGAGACAGCTAGATGAATTACATGATGTGGATATCAGTCTGTCTCTGCGCCTCCTCTCCTGCACAGGCATAACACAGCATTGCTGGCAGCCATCGGACAATGACAAGAGCAAGTAAGACAGATCAAATTCACAAATGATCATGGATGGTCTTATAACGGCAATAGTTGGTATAATGTAATAATAGTTGCAGTGAATAAAACATTCTTGGTTTTACAACAGAATTGATTGTGTTCTCCAACTATACACTGAAGATCAGTATCAATAAGAATGCTTCCAGCCCCCGAATGGGACATTATTGTTAGTATTTCGACCACTGGCATTTTGAACAGGAGCGGGATATCATCACATCGGATGCAATTACAGTGGACCCTTCACTACCTGACATGACACAATTAAAATTCATACTAATTTGAAAGTGACTCCTTGGAACTATAGTAGCATGAAAAAAATAGCCAACCTCTGTAATGGTCTGAGAACTGTGTCTTGGCAGATGTGAAACTAGAAGACCAAGCATGCCATACCAGTCTGCATGAACATTTCTATTTAAAGGATATTACATTTGACAAGAACTGAGCAGTGGAATTATAATGTTGCTTTCTTCTTTCACCTTTTGGTGTTGTGCATGACATGGACAGGCAATGGATGCCAATTATTACCCTAGCCTGCTCTACCTTTAAAGTGAACTTGTCAGCAGGATTTTACTAAGTAAACTACAGGAATCAGGTTAACGCTGTTAAACTGATTAAAATGATATCAAGGGTGAAGAAATCCATCCTGTGGTTCTTGGGTAATCAGTATTTGAAGTTTTCAGTTAATGAGATGCCAGTGCTCCGAGGCAGGACTGTGGGCAGAGTATTATCTTCCTGTTCTAGTCAAGATAAACCAAGGAAAGACCTTCGCACAGGCCTCCCCGAAGCACAGTCTGTCTCTATGATGAGGAACATGTTTGTGCTTTGGGGTGGCCTGTGGGCAGGTCTTTTCTTGGTTTCTCTTGCTTTGAGCAGGAAGATAAGACTCTGCCCACAGTCCCGCCCCAGAGCACCGGGCATCTCATTAACTGAAAACTTTGAACACTGATTATACAAGAACCATAAGACTGATTGCTTCACCACAGGTATCATTTTAATTTGTTTAACACTGCCAACCTGACAGTGTCTGTAGTTTACTTAGCAAAATTCTGCTGACAGGTTCGCTCTAAGTCTGACTGTACAGATTCCCTTTAAGGAAAAATACAAAAATTCCGCCTAAAGTTGTTCATGTCCTATTGGGCTTGTTCATAATAATGAAAGAAGAAACAAATGTGTGAATAATTTCTGTTTTCTGATCTAATAAACTTGGAAGTCTTCAACAACAGCATAATACAGTTGGTAGGGAGGTAAAAGGTGAAAAACAGATACATATATTTGTTCACTTCTGAAAATTTCTAGGTGAAAAAAAAAAAATCTGTGATGAGTTACAAAAGTGATTAAAAAAAGTTTCATGCAATAGTAATATATATATTCTATTATTTCTAAACACTGTTTTTTGGTGATTACTTTGTATCTCCATTCATACTGCACCCACACACACACAAATGATACACCATTTGAAAGGTAAACTTGACCCCTTCAGAAAGAAAATAGCCAAACAAACCACACATCCACGATTTGATCACAAAATACAGTTTAAAACATTAACTTTCATAAACCTGCAGTAAGGAAAAATGACCTGCAGGTGGCACCATATTACCCCAAAGCTGCTTACAGACATCACAAACAAATCCAAACATTTGCCTTGGGGGCTTTCCAGCTTGCCGAACTGCTTGCCCAGCCTATTTCAGTCAAATTGGAGGATTGTACACTTCAATATGCAAACACATTTGTAAACAGTCACTGCCTATTGAATTGCACACTTGCTCCATTCATACTCCACCCACACAAACGATACACCATTTGAAAGGTTAAATGACCTGTAGGTGGCAGCACACTACCCCAAAGCACACTACCACAAAGCTCCTTACAGACATCATAAACTAATCCAAACATTTTCCTTGGGGTCTTTCCAGCTTGCCCAGCCTATTTCAGGCACATTGGAGGATTGCACACTTCACTGAAGGTGAGTCACATATGCAAACACATTTTTAAACATGCACTGATTTTTCGGTGATTACTTCGCCCCACACACACAAATGGTGAGTTGTTGTGAACACCTTTAATCTAGCTTCTGAGGTTGGGCTCCCTCTGGTGGTTACTTCTGGTAATGGAGCTGCTCTGGCTAACAGAAGTCAATCACCTGACGGGGATGATTGGAAATCAGGTGTTACTGACTGGGGAGATATAAGTGAGCAACCTTCCCATAGTGCTTGACGGTGATTTGTTTCTTACTAGCCTTTTGGAAGTCTACCGGCTCCCTGCTGTGTCCTGCATTTTTCAGACAAGTTATTTCGCTGTTTAAAGCTGTGGCTTTTGTTTACCTTTTGCTTTTCTCAGTTTTCTGCCTTGCTGGAGTTAGTTCAGCTGGGCTCCCTGAGCTGGACTCTGTTCATTTGCCACAGCCTGCTTCAGTCTTTTCTGCGGTTCTAGGTCCTTGTTATTTCAGTATCTGTTGTTTTGCTTCCAGTTACACCAGAGTTCTGATTTAGTGGGGGAGAGGTCGTGTGGCCTCAGGATTTTTGCATATCAGACGTGTTGGAGTTTTTCTTAGGGTTTCTGCTGGATTGCAGACAGTATCCTTTTCTGTCCTGTTCTATCTAGACAGCCTGGGCCCCAGCATTTGCTTACTCTATTTTCTGTCTGTGTTTGTGCTTTATCTGTCTCACCGACAATATATGTTTGGGGGCTATCTATTCCTTTGGGGCTCTACTCCGGGGCAGTTAGCTTTCCTCTTTCTCTCTTTAGGCTTAGTTAACTCTTTGGCTGTGCCAAGGCGTCTAGGGCATCGTAGGTACGTCCCACGGCTAACTAGTTGTGTTGTCAGTTTAGGGGTCTGCAATCCGCTAAGTTACCAACCTCTCTGGGTGTCTGGTTGCCTAGCCTATTTTTCCTGTTATCCTCCTCGGTTACCGAATCATAACAGTGAGTCATATATGCAAACACATTTACAAACATGCATTGCTCTTTTTCGCTGATTACTTCGCCCCACACACACACAAATAATACACCATTTGAAAGGTAAACTTGCCCCCTTCAGCAAGAAAGGAGCGAAACAAACCACACATTCACAATTTTATCACTAAATACAGTTTAAATATTCATTTTCATAAACCTGCAGAAAGATACAATGACCTGCAGGTGGCACCTCAACCGGAAGACATTTTTTGGCCCCTAATCAAATTCTTCAAGTCAGTACAATTAAGCAGATCATAAACGTACAGATATTTTTAAATTAAGCTGTGAAAAAAATTTAGCTTGTGTAACCATTATCCAAGACTCCTATTTTTCAATTTTCAGGATATGGGTCTATGCGACGGCTTATTATTTAAGCCCTGCGGTGACGATTTCCCGACACCATTTTGGGGTGCATACGACATTTTGATCGCCTCTCAATGCATTTTATTGCAATGTTGCAGTAGATAAAAAAAAAAACGTAATTCTGTAGCTTCAATGGCTGTTCTTGTTATACCGTTTTCTGATCAGATTAATTTCTTTTATATTATGATAGATCAGACTTTTTCAAACTCGGCAATACCAAATACATGTGGGTTTTTTAATTGCTTTATTTTTAATGGGGCAAAAGAGTGGTAATTTGAACTTTTTATTTTTTTCATATTTTGTAAAAAAAAAATTGTTCCACGTTTTACTCTATTTGTTAGTCCCCGTAGGTTACTTGAAGTTGCGATTGTCTGATCGCTTGTGCTATACGAAGCAGTGCTACAGCACTGCTATTTACAGCACAAATACATATCTTCACTTCATGACACAGATTCTGCTGCCACCTTTTATAACACTACAATAACAGCAGCACTTGATTCGGCCGCCCCCCTCACACATAGCAAAACTTGTACAATCAACAGGCAGCCCTGGCTGACAAGCCTCACCAAAGAACTGAGACGGGCTTCCAGGGTTGCTGAGCGTAGATGGAAAAAATCCCGCTCTGCCGAGCACCTAACCGCATACAAGCAGTCCCTCACCAGCTTCAAGTCCACGCTCACTGCTGCAAAGCAAACTTACTTCTCATCTCTCATATCCTCCCTGTCTCACAACCCTAAACAGCTCTTCAAAACTTTAAATTCTCTACTCTGTCCCCCAGCACCTCCTCCTTCTCCTCTCATTTCTGCTGAAGACTTTGCCTCTTTCTTTAAGCAGAAGATCGACACGATCAGAGAAAGCTTTGGCCCACAGCCCCCATTGCCCCGCTTAGCTGCTCAACCCTCTTCCTCCAAAACCAACTTCTCCACCTTGACAGAAGATCAGCTTTCCACCTTCCTATCAAGATCACACATCACCACTTGCATGCTTAACCCGCTCCCATCCCACCTTATCCCTAGCCTCGCCACCGTCTTCACCCCTACTCTAACACACCTCTTCAACCTCTCACTTACAAATGGTGTCTTCCCCTCATCCTTCAAACATGCCTCGATCACACCCATTCTCAAAAAGACCTCCCTTGACCCATCCTCTGTGTCTAGCTATCGCCCGATATCTCTTCTCACTTATGCTTTAAAACTACTGGAACAGCATGTCCATCTTGAACTGTCCACCCACCTCTCCTCCTGCTCCCTCTTTGACCGCTTACAATCAGGCTTCCGACTGCATCACTCAACTGAAACTGCCCTAACTAAAGTCACCAACGACCTACTAACCATCAAGAGCAAGCGACACTACTCTGTCCTCCTTCTCCTGGACCTGTCTTCTGCCTTCGACACTGTGGACCATTCCCTCCTTCTACAGATTCTCTCATCTCTCGGCATCACAGGCTTGGCCCTATCCTGGATCTCATCATATCTAACAAACCGAACATTCAGTGTCTCCCTCTCCCACACCACCTCCTCACCTCGCCCCCTGTCTGTCGGTGTTCCCCAAGGCTCAGTTCTAGGACCCCTACTCTTCTCCATCTACACCCTCGGCCTGGGACAGCTCATAGAATCCCATGGTTTGCAGTATCATCTCTACGCCGACGACACGCAGATCTACCTATCTGGACCTGACCTCACCTCCTTACTGACCAAAATCCCTCAATGTCTGTCTGCTATTTCTGCTTTCTTCTCTGCTCGCTTCCTAAAACTGAACATGGACAAAACAGAATTCATCATCTTTCCCCCATCTCACTCTACCCCCCCACCAGACTTATCCATCAACGTCAATGGCTGCTCACTTTCCCCAGTCCCGCATGCTCAGTGCCTCGGAGTGATCCTCGACTCTGCCCTCTCTTTCAAGCCACATGTCCAAACCTTTGCCTCCTCCTGCCGTCTCAAACTCAAAAATATTTCCCGGATCCGGGCATTCCTTGACCATGAAACTACAAAAACACTAGTGCATGCCCTCATCATCTCCCGCCTCGACTACTGCAACCTCCTACTCTCTGGCCTTCCCTCTAGCACCACTCCAATCCATCCTGCACTCTGCTGCCCGACTAATACACCTGTCTCCCCGTTATTCCCCAGCCTCTCCTCTCTGCCAAGCCCTTCATTGGCTTCCTATCGTCCAGAGGCTCCAGTTCAAAACCCTAACCATGACCTACAAAGCCATCCACAATCTGTCTCCTCCATACATCTGTGACATGGTCTCCCGGTACATACCCATACGCAACCTTCGATCCTCTCAAGATCTCCTCCTCTACTCCCCTCTTATCTCTTCTTCCCACCACCGCAAACAAGACTTCTCCCGTGCCTCTCCCATACTCTGGAACTCTCTACCCCAACACATCAGACTCGCGCCTACCAAGGAAACCTTCAAAAAGAACCTGAAGACCCACCTCTTCCGACAAGCCTACAACCTGCAGTGAATATCAGTCTACTGAACCACCGCACGACCAGCTCTACCCTCTCCTAGTGTATCCTCACCCATCCCTGTAGACTGTGAGCCCTTGCGGGCAGGGTCCTCTCTCCTTCTGTACTTGTGTGTGCCTTGTATTGCTCATGTTTACTGTACTTCTCTATATTTGCCCCTCTTCACATGTAAAGCGCCATGGAACAAATGGCGCTATAAAAATGTATTATTATAATAATAATAATAAAAACCATGGTCTGCTATGAACGCCAGCTACAGGCATCTTCAGCAGACCCCAGCTGTTATGGCGAACCATCGGCACCCAGCAATCACGTCTAAGACGCGCTGATAGAGTGAAATACTGCACCTCCCTTCACGCGCATGTTGTATGCCAGATCAGAGTTTGACAGTGCCATTTAACAGATTAACAGCCGCGTGTAGTGCAGAGCTGTTAAAGGCACATGATGGCTGATTAAATCAGCCATTATCTGCTGGGAAAGTCAGGAACACAACCTTTGATGTACATTTACGTCAAAAGGTTATGGTGAAAGGGTTAAAGAGTGCCTAAAAGTCAGGAACAAGACATATGACAAATATATGTCATGTCATGAAGCAGTTCAAACACCGTTTCATGAGGAACGGATAAGGAAAGTCCTGCCAATATTAGCGAGATACTTTTTATACCCACAATTCTGATATTATCAGGATCATGATGCAGTCATACCCTCAGGACATAAATGACACAGAGTATCAGAACGTGTGTAAAAGTGTCATACATTTATTTTACAAATGTGCTGATTTACAATGTGCCAATTACATTCATACATAGAAAACTGCAAATGGTAGGACATACAATCAAAATCACATATACAATGCAGTGTAAAAGGCAGAGAAGCTCTGTCCATAACAGTCTACTATCAAGCATCACCTAGAGTAATAACTGAATCCTAATGACAGATTCCCAGTAATCTCACAATCATTATTCTGCGCTGTGTTCACGGTATCAGGAACCAGAGATGTAACTATGAATCAGGGTGGGACGGTCCCATCACAGATTTTCACTGTTCAGCATGAAGCACATCCTGCTCCGCTACTTGATTCTCTTGCTTTATTAACGACTCCTGAATTAATCTCTTCCTCCATTTCTTTCATCATCTTCCAGTCATGGCGAACACTTTCCAGTAAATCCGGGTTGAAAATGACATCTAATGCAGTCATTGCCAATGATTTTGCAGTCCGAAGTGTGTAATACTGAGCTTCTTCTGAGCCTGTTAAAATGGCAAATACAATGACAAAGAACGAATGAATAATGATTTACAGACAAGTGGAGGATATCGGTCCAATGATCAAATATCCTGTAGGCAACATGTGTATTTTACTTTAGTAGAGGTCTTCTAAAATTATGCACACAAGTTAATTTTAAGAGAGCAACTAAATGTGGTGATGTATAGGTCAGCGTTAAACAATATCTATATCATCTCGCTTCATCGCAGAGAAATCCATATTTGTATCCATATGTAAATTAGACTGCAAGTGCAGCGTTAATTTCAAGTGCACTTGTGGTCCACAGCTCTTCTTAGTTCTCCCCTCCAGGCGCCACCCGCAGTTGCTTGACTGACAGAGGCTGTTGTCTGTAGACATTATCGCAGACAACAGCATGTCTCCAAAGCGAATCAAGCTTAATACACCACTAATACAGTATTTGTGACAGACAAGCTCACTTAAAGGGGTATTCTCATCACTAAGATCCTATCCCAATATGCAGTAGGTGTAATAATAATTATTAATACTTCCAATTAGAAATGTAGTAAAGTTTTTCCAATTCGCTATTTCTCTTTCCTCATGTGCAGGCATTCCAGGACCTTAGGTATCCATGGTTGTGACGACGGATATAGTGACAGTTAGCTATTTGTTAGTGGACGTAATCATGGATAACTAAGGTCCTGCAATGCCTGTACATGAAGAAAGACGCATAGCGAATCAGAAAAACTATATTAAATTTCTAATTTGAGGTATTTGTTATTATTATACCTTCTACATATTGGGATAGGATCTTGGAGATGGGAACACCCCTGTAAGTGTGCACCGATGGCAAGAATTGGTGAACAGAATAAACTTTATTATCTTAATGGAAAGAAATATATACCGTATATACTCGTGTATAAGCCGAGATTTT
>VIAB01023324.1:22091-32927 GCA_009801035.1 Oophaga pumilio | reverse complement strand
TCTTTCGCCCGGGGCCCATAAAATCCTGGAGCCAGCCCTGACGACCATTTTCTCTCCATTCGAGAAAAGCAATTGGGTTATTTTAATGAAACGCTGATCAGAGTTTGATCAGAGTTCAATCCGATGTTCTCAGAGAAAAAAAAAAGTTTCTTCACCTTCTCCAGTATGCCAGTCTGTGAAAATTTTGTTCGAGTGCGGTCTGAATTTTTTCACGTACAAATAGACCTGAATGGACGAGTACTGTCTGATTCTCGGAGGCAAATGCGCATGCACACAAAACCGGACATGTGCACAAACCCAAAAATTACATGGGTCAGAATTAAACAGCCCTATGCATGAGCCCTCACAGTGACATCATATTAGGTGACTGTGGCGGTCTTTATACACATGATATACAGGCGGGGGCACGAGAAACAGTCCCTTGTTGCCCTTGTGTGGTTTCTTCAGGATAGTAGGATGATATTCTGTCCTGTTACAGAGGCGCTGGAACCCCACATCACGTCCCGTAGCTGGAACGAGTTTTCTCATCTTCTTAAATGTACAACTTTCCAATTTACTTGTTAAAAATTCTCTCTAATCTCAGGAATGGAGGCATTTTTAATTATATCTTTTACAGCTCGTTACTGGCTTAAAGCTACTCGGAATGATGATCGTTCGAGATGCAACGATGACACCTGAAGTCAGTAGGAGAACAGCTGTGGGCAAACCAACAATGACGTGATTGGACAAGGTCTTCAAATCGAAGAACATTTCACGGGCGCTGAAGGTATGGACTTTTTCATATGGATGCAAAACTTGGGCGATAAAGAAACAAGACAGAAGGAGAATTGACACCTTTGAAATGTGGTGCTGGAGTATGTTATCAATACTATGGATGGCAAGAAGAACAAGCAAAACAGTTTTGGAACAAATCAAGCCAGACATATGGAGGCAAAGATAACCAAGGTGCGATTTGCCTACTTTGGACACTTCATACAAAGAGAGCGATCATTGGAGAAAGACAACAAAGAATAGAAGGAACAAGGCGAAAAGGAAGACGAGCAACCCAATAGCTTGATACTTTCAAGATAACGGAGGAGAAGACCCCAGTAGACCTACTTGGGCTTGCGCAAGATCAATCTTCCTAGAGAGCATTCATCCATAAAGTTGCCACAACTCGACATCTAGACGAAGCCAGTTAAATAATTAAATAAGTGAAGTTATTAGCCACTTCTGCAATCTATCAGTGGTGTATGATCTCTAAGGTAGGAAGAGCAGCTCCTACAAGCTTGAGTGGAGAGCCCCCAAGGGCCGGATGACCGGGCCGGATGGTTCTTAAAGGGGATGACCCGGTCCGTGGACCTGGGAGTCCAATAAAATTGAAAATATAAAGTAAAAAGGGGAATAGTTTATAGGGAAATGAGTTTGTGACGCCACCTGTGGTATTCGGCAATAAAGATGGTAGCCGACGCTGCTTCAGAATCTGCTGGGGCTGATGGTGATGCTGCAGAGTTGTTACAGCTCTCCACAGGTAGAGCTAGGCCCAATGCAGCTGTATGTGTGAAAGATGATGGTGGTGGTTGTAGTGCAGGGCAGATGGCGCAGTAAATAATTGTGAAGACACAGCAGGGTGCAGTCTTTCCAGTTTACTCACAGTTTCTTGTTACAATCCCCAGCCGGGGTGCTGTGTCCACCGGGGAGGTGGTCCAGACAGCTCTCAAGTAATTTGGGGTACACCGTTTCAGAAGCCCCTTCAGATGTTCCTTTCCTGGCCATCTCTCTGCGCTCCCTCCTCTCCTGCCCTGTGCCTTGACACACAGTGTCCCAAGCCAGCAGCCTCGAATCTTGTGGGGCGACGTACTCTAGGTCCCCTTGGTCCTATCTGGCTGCATTTTCAGCTAATGTGTGTGGATGCGGCTGTAGCACTTGCAGTTACTGCAGCCTCCGGTTAGCTAGCTGACTCCTTAGTTTCTCCATTAGACTGGGGCCAGTCCCCTTACTACGACCTGGTCCCTCCACCTTACTACGGTCAGCATGGATGCCGGTCC
Organism: Oophaga pumilio; assembly: GCA_009801035.1. NCBI lineage: Eukaryota > Metazoa > Chordata > Amphibia > Anura > Dendrobatidae > Oophaga > Oophaga pumilio. The sequence goes on along the minus strand of VIAB01023324.1, from coordinate 30,900 downwards.
CACGAGTGGATTGCTCACTACTCGTGCCCTTAGGACCTCTTCTTCCTCCCTCTTTTACTGGAGCTTCTTTCTCTCTCTTTCTCTTCTGTCCTTTCTGTTCCTCTCACACCCTGTCGTCTGGTCTAGCGACAAGCTCCTCTCTGCTCAAGCTCCCACCACTGACTACTCTTTATCTGTGTTCTCTCTGACCACTCACTAAGCTCCTCCCATTCTCTACTTTCTCCACCCACACCCTCTGCCTAGCTCCTCCCGAGCTCTGGGAGGTCTGATGTTGGATGTAAGTGTGTGGTTTCTGGGTGATGTCCCCTCCTTACCCAAAAGCGGAGTACCACATCTCTGGCTGAGGTGCAGTACCTCTGTGGTGACTGGACCCACAGGGGTGCCACATGAGCAGCAGCATTGCATCTTAGCAGTCACATGCTGACCACGCAAGCAGGCAACAGAGGGGAATGCTGACAATGTGCACATGGCACACTGTCAGGATTTAGCAATGATTGCAGAAAACTCCTTTAAGGCCACATTCACACTATCAATATTTGGTCTGTATTTTACATCAGTATTTGTAAGTCGATATCAGGAGAGGAACAATCAGAGGAAAAGTACAATAGAAAAACGTCACCAGTTCTCTATTTATCAGCCACTCCTGACTTTGGCTTACAAATACAGATGTAAAATACTGACCAAATACTGACTGTGTGAACGTGGCCTAAGGCTATATGTATACTAGCACCAATACTAAGAGCAGGCACATAAGTACTACTATTATTGCCATAGACACTAGTACTATTACTAATACTGTTGCTATTAGTAAATCTACTACTTTACATTGCTTCTGTTAATATGCACAAAATTATTACGGTATTTGCCCCTAGACAGAAAAGAGAAGTATTGGACTATGTAACAAACATAACACAGTAACATTTTCCTAAAAAACTTTGTATATACAGAAATACCAGAAAAGATAAATAGCAGGAGAATATAGGGCAGATCTCCAGGGGGTTCACACCATCCATTTCCCAAACTTTACAAATCCAGAGGAGCTCATTGTGCTGTGACCATAATTGATGGAAAAGTCAGATAAAATAGAAGCTGAAGGGATAAATAATATAACCGCCGGCTGTAGCATAGGATATAATAAGATAAGACGCAAACTGGAGGCTGGCGAGCAATAATAAATCTGTCATGGGAACAAGTTGTAACCTAATAGAGGAAGGTGCTCCGGATCTCACTGACTGCAGCGCCGACTGTCCGCCGAAAAAATAAAAAAGTCATTTTTAGTTATTGCTGAGTGGTAAGTAATAGGCACAGAGGATGTCACACAGCTTTTCCAGGTCCCTGAGTGGTAAAGGTGGTCAGCACGGCTGGTGCTGGTTTGCTACTAATTAGCTTTTTAGGAGAATGGGAAAGCTGGGTGACAGTCTCTATATGATGACCATGTATGAAAACACAGGGTAAATCACATTCAAAAGAGCTGTAGCTCTGGATGTGCAGCACAGACCATAGGTGCTGGTGCAGCATAGAAAAGCCGAGCTGGATATGCTGAATGGCACCTAGAGAAGTGTGGAAAAGCCGAGCTGGATATGCTGAATGGCACCTAGAGAAGTGTGGAAAAGCAGTGCTGGATATGTTGAATGGCATCAATAGAAGTGTGGAACAGCAGATTTGGCTATGCTGAACGCCATGTTGTGCTGTGGGGAACAGCAATGGAGGGTATTAGGTATACTGGATAGCAGCTAGAGCAGTGTGGAACAATAGAGCTGGATATGCTGGATGACATCTGAAACAGTGTGGAGCAGCAGAACTTGATATGCTAAATGGCATGTGGCTCAGTGTGGAACAGTAGAGCTGAATGTGCTGAACGGCATGTTGTGCAGTGTGGAACAGCAGAGCTGAATGTGCTGAACGGCATGTGTACAGTGTGGAACAGCAGAGCTGAATGTGCTGAATGGCATGTTGTGCAGTGGAACAGCAGAGATGGATTGCTGAATGGCATGTTGTACAGTCAGAATGCTGGATATGATGGAAGACATCTAAAACTGTATGGAAAAGCAGAGTTGAATATGATGCAGAGATTGGAACAGTAGAGATAATTATAATGGATGACATATGGAGCAGGAAACATTTTTGAGATGTAATGTAGTAAAGCCTAGCAATTTGGCAGAGCTGGTTTAGTCAGGAGACACACTTGACATTATGGAATTATTGTCCCTTGGAGATATGGAATTGTGTTCACATAGGTGGTGAGTTGGCAGGTTTTCTACCTTTATTCTGTAATTTAGCAGAGGCTAGTGGCATGGTAGTGCTAGGTTAGTCAAGAGACATAATTAAGCCCATCGATGTAGAAGTGGCAAATGCTTAATCACCTGAACACTCAGGCGGAGTATCACCACCTGAACTGACCTATATGGCCTTAGTTAGTGACTACAAAGGGGCTGGCCATAGTAACTCCATGCAATCAGGTGCAGAGGAACACAAAGAAGGACAAAGCATCCAAAATTAGAGCCAAGACACTGGAGTAACAAATGGAGCTTCAGCCTTGTCAGATGGGGGCAGTATTGTGAGATTCTCTTTACTGGTGGTTAATTTAAAGCGGTTGGCACAGCATGATAACGTATCACCTGTCTGATTGCTGGGGATATAACTTCTGTGAACCGCACTGATCCCTACAACAGAACACTAGAATCTCCTGTTTGAATGGAGGGATGATCACCATTGCTCCACTGACGATCTATGGGACTAATGGGGACAGCTGTTCTCTGTGCTTTGCTCCCTCCATCAGTTCCATAAAAGCTTTATAGAGCTGGTTGTACCATGCATGACTACTGCTCCTTTTTAGCAGGGGACCGTTATAGTTTGGGTCAGACCCCAGTTATCAGACACCCCTGTGGATTGGTACTCTACTTCCGATAGTGTCCCTCGATTATGTCCCTGGAGCTAGTGGTGTAAACCCCTACAGCGCGGCCACGGATCAAAGGAAGGATTACACAGTTATTATTGAAAACGATGTATGGGGTCCACAAGAGCAAAAGTCAAACATTTGTGGCCCCTCTAAAACACACGGTTCCCTAGTAGAGTATTAGAAATGTTGTTGTCTTTTTCGAAAATGGACAATGCTTTAAAAGATCTTTACACTTTCCATTCTGACCTGGTAGAGCTGCAGGCGTCATGATCGTGTTATCTGCAGTATCTCACCTTCTTTTTTTATTTTTCAATTTCTAAATGGCTTTACACTGGTAAAATGCCAGGCCGCTTGATGAAAGTGCCACGCAGAATATCTCATCCCTTCCATTGCTCATTCTTTGACTTTCAAATCATCTAGTGAAACGTTCGGTGAATGGCGCTGATTATTCATCCCTCGTTCAGTCCGGTCTAAAAATAAAAAAGCAATGATTCCTATTTTAGTTTAATGCTATTCACATGCATTGAAAAGTCAGATTCCTTTAACGAGCGCCGATCGGCCTAATCCTATTTTAATAAACCGAGCTGCGGCACCTAATTGACATGACTCACCGATAAAGGGAAATAGAAAGGACGGTAATAACTGATATCATAATGAAGGCAGCAAGCATCACTGACTGACTGTAGCGTATAGGAAAATGTCAGGAAATATTCAGCTCTAAATGTTATGATTATGTTTCAGAAATGAGAGGCTTTATATACAGTTCCACTCCTAACCACTTGGTGCACTATTTGGGGACACACATTAGATCCATAAGCAGAAATGATCACAGAGCATTTTAAGAGATTTCTAAACCCTATTCTTAGTTGATGGTTGTAGGAAAACTACTGTTTTTTTAAAAATCAACAACCAACCGATGCTTTTGACTGCTCCTCACTCAACCAACAGAGATTCTGCTAGCCCTTCAGCATTTGAAAGTAGAAAAAAGGGAATAATACTCCATACCCCGAGAACTTGTCTCAAATCCTTCTCCCCAAAAAACATAATGAACGGAGTGAGCAGAAGATTTAAAGAAAATGATAAAAGTATCTCTCTCCATCCTCCGCTCTCTCTCCATTTTCTTTCTCCATTCACCTCCTTTTCCATCCCACTCTTCCCTCCCTCTCTCTCTCCCCTGTATGTCTCCCTCCTTCCACTCCTGCACCTTCCCTCTCTCTCACCCTATTCCCTCTCAGTCTCTCTCCTTCTCTTTTTCAATTCCACTCTTACACCTTCCCTCTCTCTCCCTCCTTCTCTTTCCTGTCTCACCCTTTACTGACCTCTCCCACCTTCTTTTTCCTTCTCATTCCCTCTGCACCCTTCTCTCTCCCACTTTTTCTCCCTTTCCATCCTTTTTCAACACACTTCCATTCTCCTTCCCTCTCTTTCCTCTCCTCTATCTGTCTCCATCCCTCTCCATCCCATTTCCACCTTTCATCTCCCTCTGACTCTCCTTCCTCTCCCTATCTCTTCATCTCCCTCCCTTTCCTTGCCACTCCGACTTCCTCAATCTCTCCTGCCCTCTTCCTTTCTCCCTCGCTTTTTCCTTTTTTCCTCTCTCTCACTCCTTCTCCCTCTCAGTCTCTTTCTCTGCCAGTCATCCTCTCTCTCCATGCTACTCCACCTTGTCCCACTCTCTCCTTCGCTCTTCAAACATCTCCCTCCATCTACCTCTCTCTCTCTCTCCTTTTCTCTCTCTCAGGTTCTCTTTTCCTGTCCTGAGCTCTGACTGGTTGTTATGGGAAATATACAGTTCTGATGAATGAGGCACGATGAGAGTCTTCTTGTACAAGCCTTACATGGGAAACGGGCCTATGCTTCATATTATCCAAGCCATAATGCCAACCTTACACCCAAGCCTCTTATATCCCCTTCCAGTATGTTAAAAAGCTGCAGAACTCTCCACTACATAAGTTTTATAAAGTCCCTTCAATAAACAACAGAATTTCCCACAAATGCAGAAGACTTCTCAGTAGACGTGGGAGTAGGCAGACGCTGTGAAATCTCCCCGGGATCCATAAGACTCTATATCGAGCTCAACGACTATTTGCTTTTATGAAATGAGGTGTGACAGTGTTTACACAGAATGCCGGACTCAGAGCTGCGGCTCATTACAAATCTTGTCTGTAGTGTATATCTTATGGGAAAAGTCTCTGATCACCACAGAGCTGTCGTTACAATGGAGAGCGCCTCAAAATAACGACTTCCTCTGACAGCTTGCTCGGGAATAAACCGATCTCCGGCCTTACAGATCTGTAAGGGCGATTGACAGGTTCAACATTCAGAGCGTAAGGTCAAATGTAAATGGCAAGTTGTGCAAGTTAGGAAACATAATATGAAGATGAAAGTGATCTGTATCCTCAGACAGGAGGGTGGAAAATAGGTAAAAATGACAGGTACATTCAGACATTAAATATAAATGTTGACGTTAAGATGTAAAAACAGGCCAATTTATCGAATGAAAATCAAGACAGTCAGACCTGCAAAGAGGCGGCACATTACTTGTGTAGAACGTTGCAATTGAATAATAGGCTAATCTGAGGGCCTCCATCGTCCCAATAGAGGGCCACATGGGTCGATGTGTTATGCTGTTACCAATGCACCCCAAACTTTGAACTGTGTAAGGCCGGGTTCACATTGCGTTGCGGGCAATGCTCTGGCGGCATCCGTTACATAGCGGCACTAACGCTATGTAACGGTGCGTTAACGCCGCCATTGCCCGCAATAGCAATAGTGCATCCTAACGCATGCCGAAATCGGCATGCGCTTGCGATGTGCCCTTATTCTGTGACAGACCTCGGAAGCGGTCTGCAGCGTTCGAGGTCCGTCACTGCTAGCTCAGAATAGAGCCGCTGCGCTAGCGTGATCGCATAACGTGATCACAAAATGACACTAGCGTTAATGCAGTCCGTCAATGCTATGTGTTGAACGGACTGCATTAACGCTACGTGAACCTAGCCTAAGAGAGCTCCCTCAACTACCACCTTACAGACATGCCTCAGCCTGGCTGATACGATATTTATTCACAAAGACCTCTAGGTCTGGCCGTCACTAAGACTTGCATAAGATTCACTTCCAGTAGTTCCACAACTTGCTTGCTATGAGGAGAAACTGCAGCCATTGTTCCTTTTTTGCTGAAAGCATGCTACTTTGTAAGTCTGTCCTTCACGAACACCCGATCACCCAATGATGTTCTTTATTCTCTCTAGCTCCACCAGGACTAACCATAAAAACAAGAACTAAGCACTAGTGAGTGACCATTTCTCTGCTGCAACTATGGGCTGGCCCTACAGTTAACCCTGTCACTCCTGAATAACAGGAAACTGCAGGTTACATAAGATAAAACATGCAATAGCTATAATGACAGGAGTCTGCAGAGAGGATGTTTAGCCATCTTCTCCACCTTTACAATGTGACAAATGAAGAAAAGCAAATTTATTCTTTATTATAAGAAAATGTTACAAATTTGCATTCCCCTCAATTTTTTTTTTTTGGATTTGTTTTACGCAAAGCCAGCAAACCGACGGTCGATTTTTCTTCGGAATTTCAATGTTCTTTTGTGGAGCCCAGCTGCGCTCGGTTCCACATATCCCAGAAGGGTGCATGAAGGATTCATCCACTAGAGGTCTCACTATATACACACACCTTCGCCCGTCCTCAGTCCACCAGAGAGAGCCCTGATTGGGATATAAAAGGGGGTGAAGGCAGGAAGTCAGTTCAGTTCAGTTCAGTTCTGTTCAGTGGAGCTCAGTTCAGAGCAGACAGGTGTGCAGTCAGTCTGCAGTGTGAGACTCAATAGCTCAAGTCAGCGAGCTAGGAGCGTGCCGACGATCTGGAGAGCGGCAGAAGAGGCAGCCTACCAACTGCCAGTGTGTATAACCTAGTGAGGGCCCGAGTAGGCCGAAGGCAAGAGGAGAGTAGCAAAGGAGCAGAGGAGCCTTACCAGCTCACCCCAGCAAGTACATACCGGACACCGGGTCTGAGCCTACAGGGATCTCCACGACCCAGTAGGAGACAACCGGAATTCTGAGGACTACAGGTCCCAGGAGCACCACTGAGCCTTGTACGTAACAGGGCCAGGGGACACGGAGATACGATAAGCAGGGAAAGTGTACTCCAGGAGACGGTCCTACCACAAGGTCAGCCGGTGCAGGACAGAGACCAGGTTAGGCCCAGCTACAGGCAGGCCAGAAACTCATTACAGAAAGGCAAGGAACAGGAGGCCTTATACCTGCTCAGTGGGAGAATCTGGATGTGTACCCTTCACCCTACAGTGCTCCAGGATGTACCTGCTCCATCTCCAGTAAAGGTACCAAAGTGACTTGTGTGTGTGTGTCCACCTTCTTGTTCCTACCCTGCCGGATTCCCTCCGTCCTGCATCCCTACACCTTATGCTGCCCTGAAGGCCTGCTCCACCTGTGGGGAGCGATACCACCCTAGCTGCCATAACACTGGCCTCAGTGAACTGCTGCAGCGCTGGTGATCCTCACCAGACACCACAGGTGGCATCACGATCTACTGACATTCTCCCCTGTAAATATTCCCCTTTTTGACGGTGAGCGCCCAGGGCCATGGACAGAGCCGTGGCCGCCGTGATATTCCCCATTGAGATCAATCGGCTCGGGTCCGGGTACCCCAACAGTCCCAGGGTGGCTTACTTTTCTTTGGTCCCCCACTCAATTCACCTTTGGTCTTCATTCCTGGATCTTCTGGTGCTGACTATGCTTCATAACATAGTCATGATATAGTGAAGTGTGTTGTGAACCTCATGACTACATCAAGAAGCTCAGCCAGTGCAAGAAGAAGATTCTGGATGAAAAATAAAAGGGAAAAACTATTTGAAGACCTAATACAAGAAGACAGTAGACCCAATGCAAGCAGAGAAAAGGACAGTTACCTGTGGCAGCAAAACAGGTGAGGGCCTAAGACAGAGCAATATAATTAAAAAATGACTTATTTTTTAACTCCTGCCCAGCCTTATAAAGAAAAAAATGTCAACTTACGTATTGCAACTTTCCTTGGTTCATGTGAATTGAATCCTAAAAAAAAAAGTCTAGCAAATTCTATTACTAAAGAATAAAATTCTTAAACTCTAGTAGCTTCTTCAGACTTTTGCTTGAGTGGCTTCCTTTCTTTTTTGAGATCTCTTTGTTTTGATTTTCCAATTTTAGCCTAATAGAAATTGGCTTGTTTTAAGGTCTCAACATCTGTAAATTTTCTTTAACCTCTTCTTACAATTTCTATTCTGATCAAATGTATTAAATGCAAATCGAACCTGAACTAATAGGGCTTCCAAGGACAGTTATAGATGTGGTTGCGACTGGTGTGGTTGTAACGCTTTACCTTACTTCTACGACTATCGAATACCTTATATCAGTCATCATGGGGTTCATTTACATCATATTTAAAATCAAACATGTGCCATAGTCATGGAGATATGGAGATCAATGAGTACGTATCTGTATTTACTTGTGAATTTAAATACTTTTTGCGTTACATTCATCTAATCTTGGCTAATACTCTACTAATTCTTCAATCCTCCCTCGTGGTCTAGTCATGTAGTTGTGCTGGACTATAAGAGACAGCTGTAATGTCTCCATCGACTTATCTCCCAATTGAAGCTACTCGTCTCCCAGTCTCTCGACAAGACTATTATACCTCTAGGGATGAGAAATCTTCCCTTGTGAGTTTGCGTTGACATTTTTTAATTTATCAAGTACATTTTAGAAGAATGTCAATAATGCAGATTTATGGACAATGTGTGACCTAGATCTTTATCTCCTTCTTTCCCACCACAATTTCCTCTTATTCCCATCATGATTTGAGAGGTAGATGTGTGTGACCCGCACCACAATTGTGGGTTACCAGGGA
>VIAB01023323.1:23029-44084 GCA_009801035.1 Oophaga pumilio | reverse complement strand
TTGATGTGGTGGTCTCTTAATTTTTGCCAGAGCTGTATATTAGTCATAACATGCACTGAGCACAGAGCAAATTACATAGGCAATTCTCCAAAGAGGAAGTTACCTATCTCGAGTCCCAAACCAGTCTAAAAAAGACATGAATACATCTGACTAGCGTTTGCTTTATAAGACCGGAGAAAACAAGTGCCGCTCATAGTGCATTAAACAGCCAATTGCTTACCTATGTAGGGAGAAGGGACCGGATGAAAAGTGCACACGCTAGCCCCGACGCACGTTTCGCGTAGTGGCTTCCTCGGGGAGGACATATCATTGGTGTAATCTATGTAGCTGAACAGGGGATCAAGAAGTAAGGGGTCCACTTCCACCTCTAAAATAGGAGGGAGGGTGCATTTTGATGAGCTATTTGACTGCAAAGAGCCCATATACTGTTCTTGCATAAGCGCCCTGTTCTGTCTGTGTCCGCTCCTGGTTTCATCAGTCAACTTTTTACTGTCGTATGTGCTTCCATACATAACAGCTCTAGAATGTGTATTATATCTAGTATCTACATATACTGTAAATATAACTAAGTATATTGATCACACCAATAGGTGCAGAGATCTTGGGAAATTCAAGGTACAATGAATGAAAGGGATTCATCAGGTTCTAATTCTAACTTACTCCTAGATCTCACACGTTTCCTATTAAATTTCTAGGCACAGTGTCAGTCTTATTGATTTATTTCCAAATCTTTATGAAAATATTAGTAACTGGTAAGCAATGCCCCTGAAAAGCTTTACAGATCACAATGTGTACTATACTATTGTCTTTTACAAGTCCAACATATATTGACAATGACACAGAGGGACAATAGAGCGTAATCAGCTCTGAGGTATTTTCCTCCCCATATCTGATTGAATGTTATGGCTGTGAAATAGCACATGGTAAAACAACACATTTCTGAATGAGGATTAACAGAATCTTACACCTTCTATAACAGCCTGGGAACCTAATAAAGCTAAATGAATGAAATGTAAATCATTGCATGTTAAAAAGAAAATAATGTATCATGTTCTTCACGCCCCAGAGAGGAAAATGTTTGTGATGAGAAACTAAAAGGCATATTGCACCCGCTGGAGCAAGAGATAGTCACAGTGACAGAGATACAAAACTACAATGTACTGAGAGGATGAATTTCACCATTAGAGGCTATATGTGGTGCAAGTGGTGTGGCAATGTGACAGATGGGGAGTAAGAGCTGGAAAAGAGTCACTATAGGCAGCCTATATGCTAATTAGTGTCTTTATTCCAACCTTGCATCATTGATCATCACGCTAACCACATTTATTTCATTGGTGACCAGTCCACAGCTTCTCTCTCACGGGGAACTAATGATCACTCATGGTAAAATTCAAAAATATCAATCTTTATTTGCTGTCTATGGGCAGTTATAAGGCCTCTGCATACAGTGGATATAAAAAGTCTAGACGTCTCTGTTAAAATGACAGTTTCTTGTAATTAAAGCAAAAAACATACCTAGAAGAATCATTTCAGAACCTGTTCCACCTTTAATGTAACTTATAATCAGTATTATTCAATTGAGAAAAAAACTGAACTAATTTTGAGGGGTAAAATAAAAATAGCAAACCTAAAATAATGTGGCTGCATAAGTGTGAACACCCTGTTATAACTGAGGATGTGGTTATGTTCAGACTTAGTCAACCACATCTACACTCATGTTAAATAGCAGACAGTACACAGCTGCCATCATTTAACCCCTTAACGACCACCAATACGCCTTTTAATGGCTGCAGTTAAGGGTACTTATGCCTCAGCGCCGCTTTTTAACAGCACTGAGAAATAGGTGTATAGCACCCCCCAGAGTTGGAATTTCTCCAGGGTCTCGGCTACCGGGTGTAGCTGAGACCCCAGAGAACATGATTTGGGTTAGTTTTTACCAACCTTAGTGTTGCGGCCGCCATTTTTAACAGAACAACGGCGACCGCAAAAAATAAAAAAGTCAGATTTCCCTTTTAATTTCTCTTTCCTCTGATGTGATTGCACATCAGAGGAGAGAGAAATGGGGTCCTCCCCCAGTACCTCTGGTGTCCCTGCATCCCCCCGTGATGTCCCCCAGACACAGGTGTCTTCTGGGAAGAAAAGAGCGAGTGCATGCGAAGTGCGCCCGCCGAGATCTGCCGGCCGGCACCCGGCAACAATAGGAAATATTTCCTATTGGTTCGTTTTGATCACTGTGATTGACCCTATCCCAGTGATCAAAATAAAAAAGCAAATCAAACCCCATTTAACACCCCTTTAGTTAGGTAAAAAATAATAAAATTAAAAAAAATGTATTTATTTCCATTTTTCCATTAGGGTTAGACATGGGCTAAATTAAGAGTTGGACTAAAGTTAGGGTTGGGCTAAAGTTAGGATTGAGCTAAAGTTAGGGTTGGGCTAAAGTTAGGGTTGGGCTAAAATTAGGGTTAGGGTTGGGCTAGGGTTAGGGTTGGGGCTAAGGTTAGGGTTGGGGCTAGGGTTAGGGTAAGGCTAAAGTTTGGGTTGGGCTAAATTTAGGGTTGGGGCTAGGGTTAGGGTTGGGCTAAAGTTAGGGTTGGGGCTAGGGTGAGGGTTGGGCTAAAGTTAGGGTTGGGTTAAAGTTAGGGATGGGCTAGGGTTAGGGTTGTGGCTATGATTGGGATTATGGTTAAGGTTGGGATTAGTGTTAGGTGTGTGTTAGGGTTAGGTTTGTGGTTAGGGTTATGGTTAGGGTTGGGATTAGGGCTTGGGGTTTGTTGGGGTTAGGATTGTGATTAGGTTTTGGTTAGAGTTGGTATTAGGGCTAGGGGTTTGTTGGGGTTAGGGTTGGAGTTAGAATTGGGGGGTTCCACGGTTTAGGTACATCAGGGGGTCTCCAAACGCGACACCTATGGGGTATTGGTGTACTCAGGAGAAACAAAAAAAATTAGTTCCAAAGTAAATTTTTTGTGAAAAAAGTAAAATGTTCATTTTTTTCTTTCACATTGCTTTAGTTCTCATGAAGCACCTGAAGGGTTAATAAATTTCTTGAAGGTGGTTTTGCGCACCTTAAGGGGTGTAGTTTTTAGAATGGTGTAACTTTTGGGTATTTTTTGTTATATTAACCCCCCAAACTCACTTCAAATGTGAGGTTCTGAGGTGGTCCCTAAAAAAAATGGTTTTGTAAATTTTGTTGGAAAAATGAGAAATCGCTGGTCAACTTTTACCCTTATAACGTCCTAACAAAAAAAATTATGTTTCCAAAATTGTGCCGATGTAAAGTTAACATGTGGGAAATGTTATTTATTAACCATTTTGTGTGACACCACTCTCTGATCTAAGGGTACAAAAATTAAAATTTGAAAATTGCAAAATTTTCAGATTTTTGCCAAATTTCCATTTTTTTCATAAACGCAAGTTATATGGAAGAAATTTTACCACTAACATGAAGTGCACTATCTCATGAAAATACATTCTCAGAATAAGTGGGATACGTTAAAGTGTTCTAGAGCTATAACTTCATAAAGTGACAGTGGTCAGAATTGTAAAAAATTGCCTTGGTCATTAGGTACCAAATTGGCTCTGTCACTAAGGGGTTAAAGCTGACCTGGGAAAAGTGCTGTCCATGGGCCACATCTGGCCCTATGGCTTTCTCAGTCTGGCCCACAGACCAACACAGCCGTGGGGCTGGAAACCAGAGGTCCGCGGGCCGCACCGTACCCTCCCGCTCGATGTCTCCTTCTGTGCGTGCTTTGAGTCGCTGACTGCGTTGGTGGAGGAGGGGCCTCCAGCCACTTCATCCACCAATCAGCATGTGAAACAGCTGACACGATGACGTCATTTCATCACGTCAGCTGTGTACTGCGGAATCAGCGCACTGGAGGCAGGAAGAGAAGCAGAGCGCCAAGGAATGGGACCGAGGTGAGTATGTGGTGTTCTTTTTTTTCATATGTATGAGATGCTTGGGTGTGCTTTGGGAAGCTATGAGGGTGTCGTGCAGAACATGGGGAGGCTATGGGGGTGACATGCTGCACATGGGGATGCTATGGGGGCATCATGCTGCACATAGTGAGGCTATGGGGGGTGACATGCTGCACACAGGGAGGCTATGTGGGTGTCGTGCAGCACACGGGGAGGTTATGGGGGTATCGTGCAGAACATGGGGAGGCTATGGGGGGTGACATGCAGCACATGGGGATGCGATGAGGGTGACATGCAGCACATGGGGTGCATGAGGGTGACATGCAGCACATAGGGAGGCTATGGGGTGACATGCTGCACATGGAGAGGCTATGAGGGTGACATGCTGCGCATGGAGATGCTATGAGGATGACATGCTGCACATGTGGCTGCTATGGAGGTGACATGCTGCACATGGGGAGGCTATGGGGTGACTTGTTGCGCATGGGGAAGCTGTGGAGGTGTCCTGCTGCACATGGGGAGGCTATGGGGTGACATGCTGCACATGGGGAGGCTATGGGGGTGACATGCTGTGCATGGGGAGGATATGGGGTGACATGCAGCAGATGGGGAGGCTATGGGGGTGTCGTGCAGAACATGGGGAGGCTATGGGGGTGACATGCTGCACACGGGGAGGCTATGGGAGTGAAATGCTGTGCATGGGGAGGCTATTGGGGTGATCTGCTGTGTGTGGGGAGTCTATGGGGTTGTCGTTCAGAACATGGGGAGGCTATGGAGTGACATGCTGCACATGGGGAGGCTCTGGGGGTGTCATGCTGCACATGGGGAGGCTATGGTGGTGACATGCTGCGCATGAGGAGGTTATTGGGGGCCATGGTGCTGTCGTGCATAATATGGGGAGGCTATGGGGGGTGATATGTTACACATGGGGAGGCTGTGGGGGCCTCATGCAGTATATAGGGAGGCTGTGTGGGGACTCATGCTGTATATAGTGAGGCTGTGGGGTCCTCATGCAGTGGAAATAGGGAGGCTGTGCGGCTCATGCAGTATTTATAGGGATGCTATGTGGGGCTCATGCAGTATATGGGGAGGCTGTGTGGGGCTCATGCTGTATATTGGAAGGCTGTGTGGGGCTCATGCAGTGTATGTAGGGAGGCTGTGTGGCACTGGCGGACGCAGACAGAAAAGGGCCCCTGTGCAAAAACAATACAAGAGCTCCTAAAAATGCAAAATTGCACCTGCTTTGGAGGTATAAATGGGCCCCCTCACCTCTTGCTCCCTGTGCGGCTGCACAGGTTGCACCAATGATATGTCCGCCCCTGCTGTGTGGAGCTCATGCTGTATATGGGGAGGCAGTGTGGGGCTAATGCTGTATATGGGGAGGCTGTGTGTGGCTCATGCAATGTATATAGGGAGGATGTGTGGGGCTCATGCTGTATAAGTGGAGGCTGTGTGGGGCTCATGCTGTATATGGGGAGGCTGTGTGGGTCTCATGCTGTATATGGGGGAGACTGTGTGGGGCTCATGCTGTATATGGGGGAGGCTGTGTGGGGCTCATGCAGTGTATATGGGGAGGTTGTGTGGGGCTCAAGCGGTATATGGGGGAGGCTGTGTGGGCTCATGCAGTATATATAGTGAGGCTGTGTGGGGCTCATTCAGTATATACAGTGGGGGAAATAAGTATTTGATCCCTTGCTGATTTTGTAAGTTTGACAACTGACAAAGACATGAACAGTCTATAATTTTAAGGGTAGGTTAATTTTAACATTGAGAGATAGAATATCAAAAATAAAATCCAGAAAATCACATTGTATAAATTATATAAATGTATTTGCATTTTGCAGTGGGAAATAAGTATTTGATCCCTCTGGCAAACAAGACTTAATAAGTGGTGGCAAAACCCTTTCTGGCAAGCACAGCAGTCAGACGTTTTTTGTAGTTGATGATGAGGTTAATGCACACATTAGGAGGAATTTTGGTCCACTCCTCTTTGCAGATCATCTCTAAATCATTAAGATTTTGAGGCTGTCGCTTGGCAACTCGGCGCTTCAATTCCCTCCATAGGTTTTCTATGGGATTAAGGTCTAGAGACTGGCTAGGCCACTCCATGACCTTAATATGCTTCTTTTTGAGCCACTCCTTTGTTGCCTTGGCTGTATGTTTTGAGTCATTGTCTTGCTGAAAGACCCAGCCACGACCTATTTTTAACATCATGGAAGAGGGAAGGAGATTGTCAATCAGGATTTTACGGTACATGGCTCTATTCATTCTCCCATTGATGGGGTGAAGTAGTCCTGTACCCTTACCAGAGAAACACCCCCAAAACATAATGTTTCCCCCTCCATGCTTGACAGTGGGTCATAGGCAGCATTTCTCTTCCTCCAAATACGACAAGTTGAGTTAATGCCAAAGAGCTCAGTTTTTGCCTCATCTAACCACAGCACCTTCTCCCAATCACTCACAGAATAATTCAGGTGTTCATTAGCAAACTTCAGGCCTGCATATGTGCGTTCTTGAGCAGGGGGACCTTGCGAGCACTGCAGGATTTTAAACCTTTATGGCGTAATGTGTTACCAATGGTTTTCTTGGTGACTGTGGTCCCAGCTGCCTTGAGATCATTAACAAGTTCCCCCCTTGTACTTTTAGGCTGATCTCTCACCTTCCTCATGATCAAGGCTACTCCACAAGGTGAGATTTTGCATGGTGCCTCAGATCGATGTCGATTGACAGTCATTTTGTATTTCTTCCATTTTCTTACTATTGCACCAACAGTTGTTTCCTTCTCACCCAGCATCTTACTTATAGTTTTGTAGTCCATTCCAGATTTGTGCAGGTCTATGATCTTGTCTTTGACATCCTTATAAAACTCTTTGGTCTTGCCAATGATGTAGAGGTTAGGCTGGTTTCACATTTGCGTTCAGGAGGGCTGCGAATGGCTGCCTACTTCCTCCTTTATTCCTCCCTGAAGCTCCGCCTACTTCTGTATGCATCCTGAGTTTCCCTGTGTACCTATCTTTAACATTAGGTGCGCAGGGACATGCGTTGTATGTGGATGCGGCCTCATGCGGCAATTTGACGTGTGGGGTGACCGCACGAAAACGCAAAAATATTGCTTTTCCGTGCGGTTGCCGCACACGTCAAATCGCCACATGCGGATGCATCTGCATACAACGCATGTCCCTGCATACACAATGTTAAAGATAGGTATGCAGGATGCATGCGGAAGTAGGTGGAGCGTAGGCTGAGCTTCAGAGAGGAAGAAAGGAGGAAGCAGGCAGCCATCCGCAGCCCTCCTGAACGCAAATGTGAAACCAATGTCCCGTCACAATCTTCAATGTCCGACAAGGATACGACATGGATGGGACCGCTGGGACATCGTTAGCTGATCGCTGGTGAGCTGTCACATGGGCAGACTCACCAGCGATCAGGACCAGCGAGCACGTTGGTATCCAATGTACACATCGGGTAACTAAGGGCTGCGCGGCGCCTAGTTACCCGATATGTACCCTGGTTACTAGCTCCCAGCTTCTGCTGTAGAGCGCTGAGAGCTGGTATCCAATGTACACATCGGGTAACTAAGCTCTGCGCGGCACCTAGTTACCCGATATGTACCCTGGATACCGGCTCTCAGCGCTCTACAGCAGAAGCTGGGAGCCGGTATCCAGGGTACATATCGGGTAACTAGGTGCTGCGCAGCGCTTAGTTACCCGATATGTACATTGGATACCAGCTCCAAGCTCGCTGATCGTTGGTCTCCCGCTGTCACACGCAGCGATGCGCGCTGGCCAGCGAGAGACCAACGATGAAAAAATGGTCCAGGACATTCAACGATGATCAGCGATACCCAGCAGAGGGGCTGGTCATCGCTGTGTGTCACACTAAGCGAGATCGCTGGCTAGGTCGCTGTTGCATCACAAAATCGGTGACACTTCAGCGATCTCGCTAGCGATCTCGCTTAGTGTGACGGGGGCTTTAGAGTCTGACTGATTAATTGAGTCTGTATGCAGGAGTCTTTTATAAAGGTGACTATGTAAGACAGCTGTCTTTAATGCAGGTAACGAGTTGATTAGGAGCGTCTAACTGGTCTGTAGAAGCCAGAACTCTTAATGGTTGGTAGGGGATCAAATACTTATTTCCCACTGCAAAATGCAAATAAATGTATATAATTTATACAATGTGATTTTTCTGGATTTTATTTTTGATATTCTTTCTCTCAATGTTAAAATGAACCTACCCTTAAAATTATAGACCGTTCATGTCTTTGTCAGTGGGAAAACTTACAAACATCGCAAGGGATCAAATACTTATTTCCCCCACTGTATCGGGATGCTGTGTGGGGTTTCTGCAGTATATATAGGGAGGAACTGTACTCGGGTTCAAATGATGTACAACGGTATGTCAGCATACTTAATTCTGCTCAATACTAAGTGATACAATTAATATTATTATCAATAATATACGTATATCGATATTCAAATTGAGTAGAATTAATTTTAGCCTATTGGTTCGGCCCTCCACATGGTCTCTCATGTAGCCTCTCGGGGAAATAAATTGCCCACCCCTGAATTAAAGTGATTCTGATTAACCCCTATATAAAGTTCAGCTGTTCTAGGAGGATTTTCCTGACATTTTCTGAGTTATAGTTTACAACAAACGCCCATGGCACATAAACAGGTTACAACACAGCAATGGGATCTCATTGTTGAAAGTTACCAGTAAAGAGCAGGGTACAAAAAATTTCCAAGGCATTAGATATACTATGGAACACTGCGAAGATGGTCATTAAGAAGTAGATTAAATTTGGTTTAACAGTGACATTACCTAGAAGTGGACATCAAAAATTTATGAAAAGAAAAGAAGAAAGTTGGTTCATGAGGCTGTGAACAGGCCTACAGCAAGATTAAAGGAGCTGCAGGAATTTCTGGCAAGTACTGGTTGTGTGTTACATGTGACAGCAATCTCCCATATTCTTCATATATCTAGCCTGGCTGGTAGGTTGGCACAACATAAGCCATTCTTTATACAAAAACACATCAAAACCCAGCGATGTTTGCCAAAATCTATATCAAGTCTGCCACAAGAATATGGCAAAACATGTTATGGTCTGATATGATCAAAGTTGAACATTTTGTCCATAATTCCAAAAGGTATTTTTGGTGCAAAGCCAACCCTGCACATCACCAAAGAACACCATACCCACAGTGAGGTAGGGTGGAGGCAGCATTATGCTTTGGGGCTGTTTTTTGGCACATGGAAAATAGGGTTTAGTCAAGATGGAGGGAATTATAAGCAGTTCCAAATAGTCAATTTTGCATCAAATTCTTCAGGTCTCTAATGAAAAGCCTGAAGATGAAGAACAATTTCACCTTTCAGTACAAGAACCTTAAGCATATCTCCAAATCAACAAATGAATGGCTCCACCAGAGGAAAATCAAAGTTTTTGAATGGACGAGTTAGAGCACAGACCTGAAGAGGGCTCTGTACATAGGAGATGCCCTCATAATCTGACACGGTCAGACACAGCCAATACACAGCATGCTGGGGGGTGGCATTTTTATAAGAATTATCTTAGCATACGTACCTTTTTTTAACACATCCAAATGTGGAACTTATTTTTACTCCAAGACCTAGTGATTAAAATGTACTTGTACTTATTTATGTCTAGTAAAATTGTGTACAGTATAGAAGAGTTTACATTACAATGTTGCTCTTTATTACATGACCTAAGAGTTATATTTCTTAGCAAAACATGAGGGCCCCTTCCATTATAAGCTTTATTTGTAGAAATTAATTAGTTTACTACTTACTACTTATGGATGAGAACTGAATAATGTGATGATCTGCACGGGGGCTATGCCACTGAGAAATTATTTGCTTTATAAAATATTCTCATCCCTAAAGGCATAATGTGGCCATTCATTTTTTTGAAGGGACATGAGAACGGATGTTATATTAAAAATAGATCTTTACAGGAAATTATCGAATTACGTGAACTCCTTGGTTGCATTTTATTATTTACAAACGGGTGAGGAAGAAGTTTCTATGGACATTAGCAGGAGATAGCATGAAGTCTGGTATATGGAATTTGACTGCTGCTGGACTTGTGGGAAAAGGAATCTTAATAGTTTTCAGACTACTTATTTCTTTCTCAACCTAAACTATTAAATGATTTCGAAATATATTAACATAAAATGAAAGAGGAATGCCCTTTAAAAACCCAGGGGGATAATTGTTTTTCACTTTATTTTGCTACTTTTTTGAAAAAGTATATATTTGTTGACGGGATTTCCTATTTTAGCAACAAAGGATCTACGTTTGTGCCGGAACAGCTGTATTCTTATCTATTGTATTTCATCCCCATTTAAAAAGGTGCAACTATCAATTTGTAAAAGATATTACAAATTACAGGCACGCATAATGTTTCTGATCAATAGGGGTCTGGGTTCTAAGACCCCCACCAATTGGTCAAAACACTGCTCTGAAGTGCACAAGCTGTGTGCACAGAGCGGTGCACTGGCTCAATAGTAAGTCTTTGGGTCCTTAACATTCAGTAACATCCTAATGTTAAGAGCGCATAGCTCTAAAATGAGTTTCTTTTGGGAACTCTTTCAATAAAATACTAGGGTAGATAGAGATATGTGGAATAGATAGATAGATAGATAGATAGATAGATAGATAGATAGATAGATAGATAGATAGATAGATAGATAGATAGATAGATAGATAGATAGATAGATATGGAATAGATAGATAGATAGGTAGATAGATAGATAGATAGATAGATAGATAGATAGATAGATAGATAGATAGATAGATATGGAATAGATAGATAGATAGATAGATAGATAGATAGATAGATAGATAGATAGATAGATAGATAGATAGATAGATAGATAGATAGATAGATAGATATGGATTAGATAGATAGATAGATAGATAGATAGATAGATAGATAGATAGATAGATAGATAGATAGATATGGAATAGATAGATAAAAATATACACTACATACTGTCTTTACTATCTATCTAATATAGTGGATCATGAATTTCCTAAAAGCCTGACTGTCCATTTTCTAACTTATGCTTCATTTTTGCATGCAGCAATGAGGTAGTTTGCAATGGGAATGGCCTATGAAAAGAAAAACAATATTTAGTCTTGCATACTCTTAAAAATCTTCCCTATTGTGTAATAGTTTATCATGCAGAGTCAACTGTGATAAGAAATTTATATAGTAATAGCCAATATTATCGGATTACTTTGAACATAAAAAAGAATAAAAGAAAAATCACCATTGTTTAGAATATAAAAACTATACCCTATTTGCAGCTATGTTGATTTCTCCCTTGACGTGCAGAGCGTGAGGAGTTTCTTTATCCTCTTGTTTCTGGATCGACTTGAGCTCCCTGGGAGACAAAATTATCAAAGAAAGGCTGGATTTATACTTAACGTATGGAAAATCGGTCCGAGTATCCCTGCCGAGAGTCGCACGAGTGTTCTCCGTATGGTCATCCGTGTGTAATGCGTTTGCAATGCGATGATGCGATTTTCTCGCACCTTAAAATAAATGGCTCAATGGCCTGAAATGAATAAAAACCTAATCAAAAAGCCTATATATTGGCTCCACAACAAGTTCCCTACTCCAAGCTTTCAAATAGAGGCCCTGCTGGTGTATTGGTTTCGGTGGTTTGTGTCAAACATGTGTTACAGGCTAATCTTCAACACAACTGAGCGGGTTCTTTTCCATTGGGTCTTGTCTCAACATTTTGGGGAGCCTTTCCCAGTGATTGTTGATCTGAGGAGGTGGAGGCGAATGTGGGTACGTCCACTTTTGAGGCTACGGCTGACTGAAGGTCAATTCCAGCAACTGTATGGTTCTTTACGCAGCCATCCTGACAAGTTCTTTCAGTACTGTCAGATGAGCCTCACTGCATTTGACCTTCTTCTGGAGGCTGTGCGCACTGGCATAACCTTCAAGGACACTAAGATGTTCAAATATATTTCGGCAGAGGAGCGGCTTTTACTTACATTGCGATATGTATTCATCCTATATTTCAGTGATATTAAATGTCTTTTGCTTTTTGATAACCACTCTGCCCTTCCTTTTTCTGAAAATATTTTCTGTATGTTTCCCTCATCTTAACTTAAATTGCTTCATCACATTTTGTCATTTTTACTACCTGATGTTTGTCATAATGATCTGTTCCTTAGCATTGAATAGTGTTGTCTCTTGTTGAGGCAGGGCTTAGTTTGGTATGTAGCTTACTTTTATGATGGCCTACACTGTTAATATTATGTGTGGAGATGTCAATTTCTAAATTTTTTTTGTTATTTATTTTTTATTTTAGATTTCTGTCTACTCGTCTCTCCTATGTGGCACTTCATTTGGAGTTTATGATTGGGAGATCCACTATCTCAGTCATTGTATGTTCGACTTTTTTCTGTAGTGCTGTTGGACCTGGTCAACAGCACATACAAGTTTATAATTGTCAATATTGGGGCCTATAGAAGAACTGGAGACTCCAGAGTCTTCAATTCTTCCATAATGGGTCGGTGGCTGCAAAGTAATGATTTGAACATCCCACCCCTACATCTCTTACCGGGGTCAAGTTTGGAAGCGGTTGCTTATGTCATGGTTGCTGATGAGGCTTTTCAATTGAACCGCAATGTCATGAGGCCATATCCACGGAGAGCCCTGGGCCACCCATGCAGAATATTTAATCATCGGCTATCCCGCGCACAACGATTGATGGAGTGCACCTTTGGAATCCTCTGTGCAAAATGGCAGGTCCTGATGACAGCTATATAACTAAGTGAAGAAAATGTAAATGGTGTAATTAAAGCCTGTGTCATGCTTCACAACTTCACGAGGATCCATGACTGTCCACCAAATGATGATGATGATGGAGTGGATGGAAATAATGGCATTACTACAAGACATTTTCAGACTCCATTTCGTCAGCCCTCTGGCCTTAAAGTGAGGGACATGTTTACTAATTATTTTGTTTAACCAGAGGGATATACTCCATGGCAAGACAATGTTGTGTCTATGTTGTGATAGACTTTGTTTTTATATTTTAATTAAACATGTGTTAGTCAATTAACTGTGTGATGTTATTTTGTTTTAAAAAAAGGGAAATCATACACATCAACTATATATTGTGTAAAACATAAACCACACATTGAACTAACAGTTTAATTTCCTTTCAGTGTTTTTTGCACAAAAGAAACATATTCAACACATATGGCTACTTAGGTTACTATTACAGGGCAACATGAAACTTGAAAACAAAAACTTTAGCCATTAAGAGACACTTTTTTACAAATTCTAGTATGAAGGTGGAGGTGATGGCAGGAGGCCAGCATGAGTGGTTTATGGATTTTGGGGTCCTACCTGATAGGGCCCCTGAGAGGTGAATGAGGCTGGATTCTGGACCAAGGGAGGGCCCTGTTGTGATACATGGTACTGCCCACTCGGATAATGATATCCAAACTCATGTAGATTTGTGTTTGCCATTTGGGTACCCCCCCAGAATGGCCATGTCGAACATACCCATGTTGTGGCTGTGTTGATGGGATCTGTGGTGGAGGTGGTTCTGGGAGTGCTATTGTCTGCACATCCTGGCTTCCAGGCATGTGTAGGTGGTTGTTGATGGACATCTGCCGTCTTTCAAGGAAGTTGAACATCAGATTAGGATTATTAGGTTCGGTGTGTGGCGCCCCTGAGGTCAAGTCGCCACAGAGGTACTGCACCTCAGTTTGAGGTGTGATGCTCCGCTCTCGGGTAAGGAGGGGATATCACCCAGAACCCATACACTTACGTCCAACACCAGACCTCTCAGGGCCCAGGAGGCACTAGTTAGAGGGTGTGGGTGGAGAAAGAAGAAGGGAAGGAGCTTAGTGAGTGGTCTGTGAGACCACAGACAGTTAGTGATGGCGGGAGCTCAGGAGAGGAGCTGAGAGGAGCTGTGGAAAAGTTGGGGGTTGAAGGAAGGAGTTGGTGCTGGGGACTTGAGCAGAGAGGAGCTTGTCAATGGACCAGAGGACAGTAGAAAGAGAAGAAAGACAGAGAGAAAGAAGCTTCAGTGAGAGAGAGGAAGAAGGGATCCTAGGGGCACGGGAAGTGAGGAATCCACCCATTGGGCCCAAATACATGCTGACCGTAGTTGGGTGAAGGGACCAGGTAGCAGTAAGGGGACAAGCCCCAGACTAGTGGAGAAACTGAGGACTCAGCTAGCTAACCAGAGGCTGCAGTATCTTTATGTGCTATAGCCACATCCGCACACATTCGCTGAAAAGGCAGCCAGATAGGACCAAGAGGACCTAGAGCACGTCGTCCAACAAGATCCAAGGCTGCTGGCTTGGGACACTGTGTGTGAAGGCGCAGGGCAGGAGAGGAGGGAGCCAGTGCAGGGAGACAGCCAGGAAAGGAACAGAAGGGGGTTCTGACACAGTGTAGCCCAATTTACCTGAAAGCTGTCTGTACCACCTACCCGGAGGACACAGCACTCCCGCTGGGGATTGTACCAAAATAACTGTGAGTAAACTGAAGAGACTGCACCCTGCTGTGTCCTCAGAATTATTTACTGCATCACCTGCTCTGCACCACAACCACCACCATCACCATTAACACCATAACTGCCCTGGGGCCTAGCTCTACCCATGGAGAGCTGTAACAACCCTGCTTCATCACCAACTGCCTAGTGGAACTGAACTGCAGCGTCGGCCCTCTTATTGACGAATTCCACAGGTGGCATCACAAACTATTCCCCTATCCCCATAACTTTTATTTTTACATTTTCATAATTTTTTTTATTGGACGCCCAGGGCCACTGCTGCCGTGACACTTCCTCTTTAAGAACCGCCGGCCCGGTACCGAGTAACCCACGGCCCTTGGGGGTGCTCCAGGTGCATGAATCAATGACAATTTGTAGGGCGCCTCTGGCACGCAGCCTCACCTCTCGGGGAATTGTGTGCATATACCGTGCAAGACACCAACCATATGCCTCCTCACCATCATCGTTAACAGTGCGTGGAAGATAATCCAAAACACCTAGGTCTATAGGTCTACTTGGTGCCTTTTACCGGTGGTGGGAAGCTCCCTCCTGCGCCGGCCCCGGCTTGGGATGACTTCAGTCTTTGGTGAGATATTCAGGGGTAGCGTAGAACTACTACTATGTCCACGTTCATCTTCTTCTCAATTGTTCTCATGTCCTGCAGAAGGTCGTGGTGGTGGTTGGTTTGTTGCTGATGGTGCAGATGCAGAAGAAGGTCCAGTCACATCTTCAACTTTGCCAATAGGTGCCAAGTTGACCTGGGAATCAGATGCTGTTTCTCGTTCGGTAATGTTGGAGTCAGTTCTGGTATGTCAAAGTTAAAATTAAAAATACAAATTAATTGATGTACCTTAAGGCCATGTCTCAGATTTTCTGTCAAGCATGCATTTACGAACATAGATCCAGAATGGGAGCTAGGAAAGTCAATTGGTCATATTATATATATATTTCCGTTTTTTGCAGCTGCTGCACCACTCCTGGCCCGCTGCTGGCGCTCACAGCAGCTGCACCAGCATCTTGTGACATCAGACACTGCCAAGTAACACAATACATTATTCAAAAAATGATCACCGTGTTTTCGTTTAGAAAGATAGGTTACAGTGTAAAGTTGCATTCAACTTGCCAAGTGTAAAAGGAAAAACAGGCCGGATATACCAAAGAACATCACGTAGGATAATGTTATCTTATTTTGTTGGGGCCTTTTTGCTTAATTTATATTGTGAAGTTTTTACATTACATTACTAATTTCCTGCTGGACCTCACGTGTACTCTCTTCATAATTGAGGAATATTTAGCAGCATAGGCATCTCCAAGCTGCATCCTTTCTATTGCGGTCCGCATAATGGGTGTCACATTGGTCCCATATTTCAGGCCTCTCCTGCACCAGAACAATCAACATTTCCACATTAATATGTCTGGTCATGTTGCTGGTATCCGTGGAGGCGTGTTCCTGTTTTTTTTATAGGTTGCCATGAAAATTTACATGCTAAGCTTCCTGCTATTGGCTGATGCAATTTCCTGTCAGCTGGAAAATGTGTGCGTATTTGTCGCAAGCTACAGGGATGGTCCGTGTGGCGTCCGAGTTTTTCTCGCACCCTTAGGCTTGCATTGGCGAGTCTCAGACAATATACGCATACAATCGCAGCATGCTGAGATTTTACACGCACGTAGAATACGACTGAGAAAAAAAATGGTGATGTGAGCTGCCCCATAGATTAACTCTGGTCCGAATGTTATAGGATGTTTTCTCGCATAGCACTCGTCCGTATTCTATGGTAGTGTGACCCCGGACAAAAGGAAAGAAAAACTCAGCATTGTGCAGTGATCCATACATATTAGATACAATACCAAGTAAAAGTTTGGGCACCCCCATATATATATATTTTTCTTACATTTTCCAAATTGGAAAAATGAATATGGTCCAATGTAAAAATTTGAGCACCCTTGGAGATTTGTGTGCTCAGATATCTTTGACCAAGGTTTCAGATCTTAATTGGCCTGTTAGGGTTATGACTTGTTCACTATCATTATTAGGAAAGGCCAGGTGATGCAAATTTCCAGTTTAAAGGGAATTTGTCACCTCATTTTTTGTATATAAGCTGAAGCCACCGCCATCAGGGGCTTATCTACAGCATTCTGTATTGCTGTAGATAAGCCCCCGATGTAACCTGAAAGATAAGAAAAACGAGTTATATTATACTCACACGGGGGGGGGGCGGTCTGATGCGGTCCGGTCTGATGGGCGTCACAGGTCTGTCACCTCCCATCTTCTAGCGATGACATCCTCCTTGCTTCTGTCGCGCTCCTGCGCAGGCGTACTTTATCTGCCCTGTTGAGGGCAGAGCAAAGTACTGCAGTGCGCAGGCGCTGGGCCTCTCAGACCTTTCCCGACGCCTGCGCACTGCAGCACTTTGCTCTGCCCTCACCAGGGCAGATAAAGTAAGCCTGTGCAGGAGCGCACCAGAAGCAAGGAGGAGGACGTCATCGCTAGAAGATGGGAGGTGGTGGACCCAGACCTGAGACGCCCATTGGACCGGACTGCATTGGACCACCCCCCGAGTGAGTATAATATAACTAGTTTTTCTTATCTTTCAGGTTACATTGGGGGCTTATCTACAGCATTACAGAATGCTGTAGATAAGCCCCTGATGATGGTGGCTTCAGCTTATATATGAAAAATGGGGTGACAGATTCCCTTTAATAAAAACCCAGCCTCCTCTAATCTTGTGCCAAAAACAGCAGCCATGGGTATAAAACTAAGCAGCTGCTAGCACTCTGAAAATGAAAAGAAGATAGCAAAGCATTTTCAAGTTGCCCTTTCCTAAGCTCTAAATGTAATTAAAAAGTGGCAGTTAACAGGAACACTGAAGGTCAAGATAAGATCTGGTAGATCAAGCAAAATTTTAGTGAGAGATGCTCATTGGATTGCTAGAGAGGCAAATCAGAACTCCCACTTGACTGCGAAAGACCTCCAGAAAGATTTAGTAGAGTCTGGAACTATGGTGCATTGTTCTACTGTTCAGAGACACTTGCACAAATATGGAAGAGTCATCATAAGAAAACCTCTCCTGCATCCGCACCATAAAATTCAGCATCAGAAGTATGCAAAAGAATATGTAAATAAGTCTGATGCATTTTGGAAACAAGTTCTGTTTACCGATGAGATTAAAATAGAGCTTTTTGGCCATAATGATCAAAGGTATGTGTGGATAAAAAGGGCACAAAATTTCAGGAAAAAATATCTGACACACCATTAAGCTTGGGGAAGGATCAATCATGCTTCAAAGTTGTGTTACGGCCAATGCCATGGGGAACATTTCATGGGTAGAGGGAAGAATGGATTCAATGAAATTTCAATACATTTTTTTATGCAAAGATAACACCATCTGTAAAAAAGCTAAAGTTGAAAAGAGGATGGCTTCTACAAATTGATAATGATCCTAAACACATATCAAAATCCACAATAGACTTCCTCAAAAGGTGCAAGCTGAATGTTTTACAATGGCCCTCACAGTCCCCTGATCTGAACAGCATGGAAAATCTGTGGCTAGACCTCAAAACAGCAGTGGATGCAAGACGACCCTGGAATCTCACAGAACTTAAAACATTTTCCAAGGAAGAATGGAAGAAAATTCTTCAAACAAGAATGGAAAGACTCTTGCCTGGTTATAAAAAGTGTTTACAAGTGGGATACTTTCAAAAGGGGGTGATAGTGGGTACTAACCATGCAGGATGCCCAAATTTTTGCATCGGCCCATCTTTTTGTAATTTTTAAAATTTGAAAGATGGAAATATATTATTTTTTTTGTCTAAAATACAAAGGAAAGGTGTCATTTTTAACTTTAGTCCTTTTAGAAATCATTTCCTTTTCAACTTGATTAACTGTTCACAATAACAGTAATTTGGACAAGAGTGACTTTTACATGCCACTGTAGCTGTCGGTCAAATTATCAAGTATCTTGACAGTTGTCTCTCCCGACTCCCCATCAACAGGAATGCTCGACCAAGCATTCCTATGTTCTCTAAAGCCAGCCATACATGTTAGGTGGCTGTTGGCCAAATGATGTTTAGGCCAATAGTTCAGCTGAGAGCCATCTCAACCAACTCGTCCATACACAGGACCACTTCCGCATTCTCTATGAAAAAGCAGCTGGCTGATATGTCTATTGGCAGGTAACCTCTGGGAGAACAATGCGATCGGCAGTCCAAAAATTGGACAGGCACTTTTGGCATCTCCCTCAACCATCAGTCAGCTAGCCGTCCTGTAGACATTAGACTATTGGCTGAACGCATCAATAGCGACTGGTTCAGCTGACAATATTCTGATTTTACATGGGTGTCTTATGAGAATGTCATGGACAGACTCCTCTGGCAGTAGTTCACCTCCTGGAAGAACAAAAGGATTGGCCATTGAAATTCCAATGGCCAGATATTCTATCCCCTGACATCATCTGTCAGGAAAGACTCACTAGACTGTAGGCCGATCTTAATGAAATTTGTGGTTTCGGATTACTTTAGGGCCCTGTCTCACATAGCGATGCACTAGCGATCCCGACAACGATATGAACTTGTCAGGATCGCTGGTGTGTCGCTACATGATCGCTGCTGAGCTGCCAAACAGGCAGCTCAGGCAGCGATCAGGACAGTGACACTGTGGGTAACGTCGCTTAGTTACCCGCAGTGTACATTGGATACCAGCCCGCTGATGCAGGGAGCTGGTAACCAAGGTACACATCGGGTTTCCAGGCGCTGCGCGGTGCCTGGAAACCCGCTGTGTACATTGGTTACCAGCTCTCTGCATCAGGGCACTGGTATCCAAGGTACACAGCGGGTTTCCAGGCACAGCCCCGCGCCTGGAAACCCGTTGTGTACCTTGGTTACCAGCTGATCGCTGATCTCCCGCCTGTCACACGCAGCGATGCGTGCTGGCCAGCGGGAGACCAACGATCAAAAAAATGTCCAGGACATTCAGCGATGATCAGCGATACCCAGCAGGGGGGCTGATCGTCGCTGAATGTCACACACAGCGATATCGCTGGGGACATCGCTGCTGCGTCACAAAACTAGTGACTCAGCAGCGATCTCGCTAGCGAGATCGCTGTGTGAGACGGGGGCTTAAGTCTAGTATGTATGGTGCCTTAATTCTATCTTATTATGCGGACTGATTACTTACTGTGTGTTTACTATTATTTGATTTCTAATTGTCTTTTGTTATTGTTTATACTGTTAAGTCCTGTATGCTTTAGGGAAGGTGTAGACTAGAGATAAGTGAACATGTTCGGAAGACAATCGCCAATCTCAAATTCGGCACAAACGTAGCACATTCAGATTAGAGAAGCGTCACGTTTTTTTTTTCTCCAAATCGTTTGTGATAAAACTGTGTTTCTGAGACAAATCAGAAGTCCAGAATTCCACTTAAAAATCGTTCGGCCTAATATTGGGGTGGAGCCAGGAGGCCCAATTAGCTAATACAAATCATTTGTGATAAAACTGTGTTTCAGTGACAAATCAGAAGGCCAGATTTCCATTTTAAAATTGTTAGGCCTAATATTGGGGTGCAGCCAGGAAGCCCAATTAGCTAATCCAAATCATTTGTAATAAAACTATGTTGCACTGAGGAATCAGGAGGACACATTTCCTCTTAAAAATCGTTAGGTATAAGAGTGGTGTTTAGGCACACTATCTAAGAAAATAAGGTGACTGACAGCTGTGGGCCTAAAGTTGTAAAACAGCAGGGGAAGGGTACATACTACATGAGTGGGAAAAAGCGAGGTCGTGGCAGAAGGGGGAATAGGCTTGATGTTCATTGTGTACTTGGGTGTCACTGTGTGACTCGACCCAACAGATGGTCGGTCAGCAAACGGCGCAACACTCACACAACGGGATGGAATAGGGGAGAGGAAGGCCATACCAATAGGGAATGAGGGATGGTGTCTATCTAAGCTCAAACCTGAGCCTGTCCCTGTACTCCTCTAAAGCCCTATGTGGGTCCTTCCCCCCACCGCTGTCAGTATACCTCATCCCATGCTGTCACCTAACACTGCCCTGGCTAGTGCACTGTCCGGCGAAGGGCGCTAGCCTCGCCACTGCAGATATTTCCACACAGGGGATAGTGACAGACATGAAAGGGATGAGGAAAAAACACCACACTTAGCTTCCAGGCGCTGCTGCCAAGCTCCACACCACAGATGACACTGAAGCCGGGCTCCAAACTCCACTCAGCGTAGGATATGACACCAGGACCACAAACAGCTGATACACGCTGGCACCAGAAAGCTCCACACACATCGGCTGGTCTACAGAGACACTCTATCACCAACAGTCAGCTGATGCATCAGGTGACCATTTAAAGGATGGTATGAGTGGTCACCACCCACATCAGCTGACCCAGCAACACTGCAATTCCACCAGATTGCCAGCGGGGAAAACTGACATTAACCCCCACTGGCCTGAAAGGAAAAGAGTTTTAACTGAGTGGAACCAGAGCTGCCATCAGGACTTTCTCTCAACTCAGGCATCCGGAAGAGCTTAGAGTGCCAGGAGTCAGGACAGGTGCTGAGCTGGGGCCTGGGGCTGGGCTG
>VIAB01023321.1:31849-44086 GCA_009801035.1 Oophaga pumilio | reverse complement strand
CTTTTGAGAAAGTCGGATTTCATGAAACCCGACTCGACCCTAAATTAGGCAAAGTCGCTCATCTCTAGTGATAAGGTTTGGAATGAGGTGGGACAGGATTGGGTCAAGTTCACAGATGGTGAGACATGATTTGGAGAGTAAAGAGGAAAGTTGATCTTCTGTTTTTGAAGGAAGAGAGTTGAGTATTTATGAACAGGGGCTGTGGGGACTTTAGGCAAAAGCTTTGCCTTATGTTCTCAATCTTCTGCTTGAGGAATGAGGCAAAGTCTTCAGCTGAGATGAATGGAGAGGGAGCTGGGGGATGGAGGAGAGAATTAAATGGACTGAACAGCTTTTTAGGGTTTTGAGACGGGGATGATATGAGTGATGAGATGTAGGTTTGTTTTGCTGCACTGAGCAATTGCGCAGCATTTTGACAACTTCTGTTACTGGATTGGCTACTCGACTACCTTTTTTGGGCAGCCGCACATCGGTATGCCTTGTAGATGAGTGCCAGAAAGAGCATGTGCTCCAGTGTATGCAAGCTCTGCATCAAGTGGCCTTTCCTCCTCTTCCTCCACCTTAACACCTTCCTCCACCTTAACATCAAACACAGTACAGTCCTCAGAAGTGGCACTCCAATTACCTTTTCTTCCCCTCACATCACAACTCATCAACATCCCAACTGGCTGTAGGGGACCACAGATGGGTGAGCTGTTTGCACATTGTATTCGATGGGTACCAGAGGTCTGCGCCAAAGATTCACAGACTCAAGAGGAGGAAAGCATCTGCACCAATGGTCACATTTTTTTTCAGTTGGATCCAGGGCTTGATGAAGTAGGGTCCGAGCAGAATCCAGACCCTCATCACCAGCAGTTAACCCCTAATAGTTTGTCAGGTACTATGAGGTGATCCTGATGACACGCAAATACCTGAGGCACACGTGGACTGTACTGTGCTCTCAGGGCATGAAGTTGAGGAGGGTGATTTGTGGGAGAAAAAAGGATGATGATGAAGTTGTATATCCTACGTGGTGAACACAGAAGCACGCAGCTGTGTAGCTCATCAGAGGAGGTGGAGGATGAGAAAGAAGAGTAGGATACATTTCTGCTTCCCACACAGACACTGAGTGATGCAACCATGATAAGCATCCTCATCCACAACTCTGGCTGTAGCAGCAGTGGTCGTGGGTCTGCAGTTTGCAGGGGCGGCAAGGGTTGGCTATCCTGGCCCTTTTTTGAGACCACAAAAGATAAGCCTACTCACATTATCTGCCAACCTTGTAAAACGACTGAGTGTAGTCAAAAAATCCAATAAATTGACTATTACATTCATGAATCGGCACATGTGCAATCAGCATGCATTAGTCTAGGAATCTCTCTGCCCTAAAATTCAGACTAGTGGGTCTTGCCAACCATCAGCCGACCCATCAACCACATCTGCTCTTTCTTTCTCCTCAGTCTACGTGGCAAGTGCTCTTGCAAAGGTCTCCATCCGCAGAACCTCCACTTGTTTACCCACTACAGTCATGGTGAGTGAGAGCCCATCAGCTGTTATGGAAGTGGACATGCCTGCTTGTTATGACTTGGTAGTTGAGGAGGACAGGAGCAAAATACCGCTAAAGCAGCAAGACACCAGAGAGGCTGGAACCTAATGGGTTGCAGATCCCTAAACAAACTAGAAGTAGCCGTGGAGCGTACCTACGGTGATCCTAGACGCCTCGGCACAGCCGGAGAGTTAGCTACACCTGAAGACAGAAAGAGGAAAGCTAACTGCCCCGGAGTAAAGCCCCCAAAGAAATAGGAAGCCCCCAAACATGTAATGGCGGTTAGACAAGAGGAAAACACGAACACAGACAGAAAATAGAATGAGCAAATGTTGGGGCCCGAATCTGTCTAGAAAGTAAATTACAGGAGAGAAATTCTGTCTGCAACCCAGAAAAACCCTAATAAAAATACCAGCACTTCTGATTACAAAAAACCTGAGACCACACGATCTCAACCACCTATATCAGATCTCTGGTGTGACACACAGCTATCCAGCAATAAAAAATATCAATGGAACAGAGAACAAGTGCAAATACATAATGAGAACAGAGGGCAGCGCAAGCCCCCAAAGGGGACCAGGCTGAAGTCCAAGGCAAGACTGCAAAAAGCAAGGAAAATCCAACCACAGAAAAAAAAACAGAAAGTCACTTATCTGAATGATAGCAAGAAAGCAAGCTGAAATTCCAACAAAGACCTGAAAGCAACAATTGATTACCGGCGAGGATCATGGGAGATCAGCTCACTTATATCAGGCCAGTCAGCCCCACCTGACATCCATTCCTTAATTGGTTCAATACCCTCAGCAACCACAGGAGGGAGCCTCAGCTCCAAAGTCGTCTCCAACACATTCACAAAACCTGCTGTTTTTACCGATCTCAGACACCGAGCACATCACATCTTCCTCAGTCCACCAGAACATCCCCGCCTGCACCTCACTCATAGAACAGCTGTTTGTCGTTTTCACTCTAATCCACCCTCTGTCAGCACAGCAGGTCCTCGTTCGCTCAGTTGTAGTAACGTAAAAGATTGTTTCTCCTATATCCAATCTACTACTAATAATAACAATTTTTATTTATATAGTGCAAACATATTCCGCAGTGCTTTACAAGTTAGCAGTTCATATAAAACAGTCATAAGTTACAAAGTTAACAATAATCCAATAATTATAGCAAAAAAATGATGACCCTGCACATAAGAGCTTACATGCTACAATGAGATGGGGGTGACACAAAGCACTGTTGCTTATTTACAATGATGGTCCAGCCATCTTGAGGAAATGGGGGTTAGATAAAGACTGCCTGATGTAATCACCAGCCAATATTTGTAGTGCTTTGGGGGGTGGTGGAGTTTGATGGCAAATTATGTTCATGAAGTAAAGATTGGGCTACATATTAAAAGGACTTTGATTAAAGGGAATCTGTCACCCCAAATTGGTGGGATATTTAAATGATGGCAGTCAGGTCAGATGGGCGGTATTTTGGGTACTTGCCTTAACATGTTGTTCGCTGCTGTCTCCATTATTTCTGGGAACTGTAGTCGTTGCCCTTCATATAGCGCGCCTGCGCATTGCAATCTTGAATTGTGCACGCGCAGTATGCTTTGCCCGCAGATTGCAATGCGCAGGCGCGTTATATGGAGGGCAACGATTACAATTCCCAGAAATAATGGAGACAGCGTCGAACAACATGTTAAGGCAAGTACCCAAAACACTGCCCATCTGACCTCACTGCCATCATTTAAATATCCCGCCAATTTAGGGTGACAGATTCCCTTTAAGGAACGTGATAGGTCGCCCTAAAGAGATGTGTTTTTAAGGAGCTCTAAAAAATTGTGCAAGTTGTGATAAGTCCTAATATCTTGAGGTAAAAAGGGGAAGAGATGAGTTATATAGGTAGGAGATTGAACAGATAAGGACAAAGGCCAGTCTTTGTGTGTCTCAAAGGTGGAAAGTTGTGTGAGGCCAAGAGAAGTGGTTAGAGATAGAATCTGGGATGCAGTTGAGGAGGTGAGTCAGTTTATGGGATTGTTGAAGTCTCCCAGGATAAGGGTTGGCAATTCTGAAAACATGAAGTGCAGCAGCCAGGCAGAAAAGTGGTCAAGGAAATGGGTGGTTGAGCCACTCTCTGAGGGAGAGTGGATGGAAGAGCCTGATGTTGTGGTCCTCAAAAGAAGAATGGTGCTCAATAGGCCTGTATTTATTTTAAAAAAAGGATTGGTGGTGGCAGCGAGTAGTGTGGGGTTATCGTGGAGTTAGCAATGATCGTACGGCAGTATATACACATATTTTATGCATTGTAATCCGGAGGTGTATATGCTATACGCTCCCTGTTAGTTTTCTGATAACTAATTATTAGGAGCAGCCTGTGGCCTCCTTGGCTGATCGTCACCCAATCGTGTAATTGTTTGGAAGATAGGGGCTAGCTGAGGGCTGTTCGCTCCAAAGATCACAACGGGTGGTTCAGCCAGTCTGTGATCTGTGTGATAGTAGAATGAAATGCTTCACAAATTGGTTGGCCAATCCAGTCTGTTGGCCACGGAAATGCAGCATTTTCACCTGGTGGATACAGACGGTTTCTGAAAAATGATGACCATCCCAGTCCCCAGTACCAATTGCCTAGTCACCATTACATCTCTAAGATGTGCCTGCGCTACACCAGTATATCGCAGACAACATCACCCATTCCTTGAAAAAATCTATGTCTGTCAGCATGCATTTCAACTGACATCTGGACAAGTAAGTATGGCCACGGGCGTTAAATCTCACTGACTGGGCACTGGGCCACTATTGTGCCTGTGGGGGCAAGCAGAGAAGGGGCTGCTCCACAAGTCTTGGAATCCCCAAGGCTTGCAGGGCACTTGGGGATGGAGAACTAAATCACAAGACACCATAATATGGAGAACTAAACTACTGGACAACAGGGGTTGGATAGCTAAACCACTAAGCAATATAAGAAGGAGAAGTAAATTACTAGAAAAGAGGGATTGGAAAACTAAATAACTAGACACCTAATTTTGGAGAACTAAACTACTACGCACCAGGTGATGGAAAACTAAATCACTATACACCAGGAGATGGAGAACTAAACCACACATGAAGGGATGGTGAACTAAAACACTAGACACCAAGATGTCACTAGACAAGGCTTGTAGGACAAACTTGTGTATCTAACACTTCCTCCACTGCTTCTGCCTCCTTCACCTCCTGTATTATGTCCGCCTGCACCCTCAACCTCTAACTTAATGAGACACGCTTTCCAACAGTGCAGGGAGAATCCCCCCCATCTTCGTACTGTGCAGCCATGGAAAACAGCAATCAGGCAATGTTTATATTAATATGCCTTGTAGATCGCAGTCCCACAGCTTAAGCATAGTGGACAGCTATCTAGGTCAAGATTGAGCAATTTCTGTTTCCACTGATCCTGCATCCAGGGACTGCCGTGTCCGATAACGGTGCAAACCTGGTAGCTAACCTACACCATGGCAACCTCACACACGTGCCTTGCATGACTCACATCCTCATCCTAGTGATACAGCAATTTCTGTGCCACTATCCCATCATGGATGCACTGCTTCAGAAAGCACAGTCACTGTGTGCTCATTTCTGACATCCACACTCTGCATATCATTGACTTGCATCACTACAGAGGTCTTTTGAGCTACAATGGAACTGGTTGATATACCGACACAGTGCAATTCCACTCTGCACATGTTGTAGTGACTGTGGCTGCAGCAACAACCCCTTGTAAAGTATGACATTTTGCATAGTCTGGCCCAAAGTAGTATAAATGTGTTACAAATCACACTTGCAGAGTGGGCACAGAAGAAGGACCAGTGGACCTTCAAAATGGCTACTAAGATTTTTAGCGCTGACATTGCCATCATCAGCATCACTCTTCCGGTCATCTACATGCTGGAGCACACTTTAAATAGTCTGCAGGAGGAGGTGGTGGTCCCAGAGGAAGAGGAGGAATCACAGGAGGATGCACAAGTGATAACAATATCTCTATGTTTTGGACTGTTGTTGGACAGGCGGGGGCCATGGGAGGGTAGATTACAGTGATAGAGGGGGGCTCATGGTATCTGACAAATGAAGGAGGATGAGGAGAAAGAGGTGATGGGCATGCAACAGTTAGGAGTTGAAGAATATAATGATCCCCTCTCTGTCCCCTCTCTGTTGTCCGTGGTTGGCGCGAAGTGATGGAGAAAAGCAAGCCAATACAACATGTACTTGGACCTCATGGAGGCGCCCAACACATGAGCGCTTTCTTGCTGCACTACACTTGCATCTGCAACTTGATTATTGGCCATATTGTTAGGATTAGAAATAATGCTGTCTACTGAGTTGCTACTCTGTTAGATCCATGGTAGAAGAGTAAATTTGGCCAGATGCTTCACCCCCTCAAAAGGGAAGCGTGCATGCTGGAAGAGTGTTTTTTCCCAAGACAGCAGTGAGGCACACAGTGTACATTGCAGTTATAGACTTACAACCTGGGAAGGTTGAGTCGTCAAAGCAAAAACATTAGCAGCAATGTAAGTGGCAGATGCAGAACAGTGGCTTAGTGGTTAGCACTGCAGGACAACATCTGCAAAGAGTTTGTATGTTCTCCCCATATTTGTGTGGTGCCCCTGAGGGTTTTGTCGCCACAGAGGTGCTGCATCTCATACAGAGGTGTGGTACCCCGCTCTCAGGTAAGGAGGGAGCACCACCCAGGATTCTAACACCAGCATCCAACACAGACTATAGCAGCAGGGCACCCTGGAAGTACCCTATGGGAGGATTTTCTCATCAAAGGCTGGGTAGTGAAGGGTGTTGGGAGAGTGGGTGGCAAAAGTAGAAGGAAGGGAGAGAAGCTTAGAGAGCGGGAAAAAGACTGTAGAGTCAGAGTGAGGGGGGAGCTCAAGCTGTAAGGAGCTTGTCCCCAGACGCAGAAAGCTAATAGTAAGCATGAGACAGAAAGAAGCTTCCGGAAGGACAGAAGAGATCCTAGGGGAATGGATAGTGAGTAGTCCATCCATGGGGCCCGATACAGTAGTGGAGGGACCAGGTCACAGTAGGCGTACCAGCCCCCAAGCCTAGTGGAGAATTTCAAGACTCAGCTAGCAAGCCAGAGGCAGTGGCACCTGTAGGTGCTTCTGTGTAGCCCAGCTGTGTCTGGAGCCACATGTTCCCAGGAGGATGCAACCAAGGTAAACCCACAATGACCCATATGCACACAACACATCTGCACTTTTCCCTATATCCACCAGAGGGAGCCCTTCCGCAGCATATAAGGCAGTGTAGACACGTGAGTTACGTCAGAAGTCTAGTTACCTCAGAACAGTCTGAACATCTCAGAATGGCAGTTACCTCAGACGAGATCAGATTTCAGGTTACCACAGACTAGTGTGCTTATGCTGAAGGTCAAAGTAGGACGAACGGCGAGTGGAAGGAAAAGAGAGTGACAGAGGTTGAAACAGCATTGATCGCTTACCTCTACTCTGCACCACCGGACACCGGGTCCGAGCTTGCTAGCATCTACACGACTAGTAGGAGATACCGGAGACCCTGTGGGACTTCATGTCGCAGGGGCCCATCAGTGCTGATACGTAACCGGGGTCAGGAAGACGGAGTCTAGCAGGGTCCTGCATACAGACACACTGTTCTATCCTAAAGAAGGCCTCACCACAAAGTCAGCCGGGCGTATACGAAGAAGACAGAGTTAGACTTTGTTTCACACAGGTCAGAAACTCACACAACTGGAGTAAGGAGGCCATACACTTACTCAGTGGGATTACTGGATGTGCATCCTCCACCCTGCCAGCTTCCCGGGACGTGCCTGCAACTATACCATCAGTAAAGGTACAGAAAGAGACTTTCGTGTGTGTGTCTGCCTTATTGCTCCTTCACCCCTACACCGCCATATACCCTGAGGGATCAGTCTTGCCTGTGGAAGACTTAACACCTTGCTGCCCAGTAACAACCCCTTTAGAGGATCTACCCTGCAGCGCTGGTCACCCTGACCAGGTACCACAGGTGGCGTCACGAATAAACTGTACATATCCTTTAATCCCCTGTAAATATCCCACATTTTATGGTGATCGCCCAGGGCAACGGACCGAGCTGTGCTACCCGTGACATCCCCCATTGAAGTGAACGGGCTCGGTGCCGAGTACCCCATAGGCCCTGGCTGTGCGACTCACTTCAGCCATAGCCACTGTTATCTTTGCTAAAAAGGCAGGCATATAGGAGCAAGGGGACGCAGAGAGGACGTCACTTGACAGGTTCCACGGCTGCTGGCTCAGGACACTGACTGTGAGGTGTTGGACAGGAAGGGTGAAAAGTCAGCACAGTGAGACGGCCAGGAAAGGAACATATTGAAGGGAGTCCTGGAAAGGTGTATCCTGATCTACTTGGGCGTTTGCTGGACCGCTCAACTGGAGGACATGGCACCAAGCGGGCATCTGTGCATGCAAAAATTGTCAGTTAAGCTTTGGAAACTGCATCTGACTGTGACCTTTCAAGTTCTTCCTGCTACACCAACTCAGCACTGCTATATCCCTTGCCAAATGCCACATCATTACTATCTTGAACTCACTACACCTGCCCTGGGACAGAGCACTGCCTGTGGAGGGCTGCACCAACTCTGCTACATCAACAACTGAATCTGCAGCATCAGCTAACATCTTTTATTGCCGAATACGACAGGTGGCATCACAAACACTTTACTATAAACTTTATTCCCTTGTAAATACCCCTTTAATTGGATGCCCAGGGCCACGGACCGGGTCACTGCTGCCGTGACACTGCCCCTTTAAGAAGTGGCCCTGTACTGAGTATCCCCACTGCCCTGGCGGGCACTCCATTTGCGTGGGTTTCCTCCAGATACTTTGATTTCCTCCTGCAATTTCTGTGAGTTGTTTCACACATTTTTTAGACCAGCCCGTGCACCAACAGAACAAAGTACAAGTCTGACAATTAGTGAACGACTGGAGAAGACGGTGCAGGAGTATCTCGAGCTCAATATTAATGCCGTCAGGGGAGTTGGACCCATTTACATTTGGTCTTCAAAAATAGAGGAGTGGCCTGAACTCGCCTGTCACGCTTTTGAGGTTTTGCCATGGCAAGCAGCCAGTGTTCTCTCAGAACGTGTCTTCAGCACTGCTAGTGGTGTCCTGATGGATAAGCACATCCAGCTGTCCCCTGAAAGTGTAGACTAAGTAACTTTCATCAAGATGAACAAGTCATGGATCTCCAATTACTGTTTCACTGCAGTTGAAGACTGAGCAGACTAGGCGATGTCATTTTTAGTGTGCTGCATTGAGCTCGCTTTATTGCTGTCTGTCACACCTTTTTCGTGGCTTCTGTGCCTACTGTTGCTACTGCTGCTGATGTTACCAACAATTATATGAAATGTGGAGACTCCAAGTTGGTTCTGGTTGCCTGCCTATAGTGGAAGGGGTGTGAGAGCCTTATTATAGTATTTCTACTCTGGGGAAATTGATAATGTCTGTAATGCACTGTGGAATTAATTGTGCTATATAAGTGAGTAAAATAAATAAATTAATGAATTAAATTGATGCCATTTTAGTGGTGTCTGCCTCTAATTTTTGGAAATGTTTGGATTCCCAGTTGGGTCTCCTTCATGTGTCTTGCCTGAATTTGGCAGGGCTCTCAAACTACCAGGCCTACACCTGTCACTCATCCATCTGTTACTGATCAATGTTTAAGCTAGAAATGCTTCTCCAAGCTCTGTCTCAGGCTCTGTCCCATGCTAAAATGTGAGATGTGGCCTGCTGGCTGTACCACACAATTAGCACAAAGGATTTACATACTGAAATGCAGCCTGCTTTCTGGAGCATGCTATTAGTACAAACAATTTAGATTCAGAAATATTGACTCCTGGGTGGAAATGTGGTCTTGTTTCAGAACCACTGTATTAGCACAAATAATTAATATTTTCAAATGTGGACTCCTGCCTAACCCAAAATATTACCAGCCCCAAATATTTTTCTGTAAAAATGTGGATATGGTTTAGGACCACTGTATTAGCACAAAGAATTTATATTTTCAAATGTGGACTCCTGCCTAGCCCAAAATATTACCAGCACAAAATACTTTTCTGCAGAAATGTGGCATGCTTTCTGGAGCACGCTATTAGAACAAACGATTTAGATTCTCAAAGGTGGACTTGTGGACATAGCAAAAGTATGAGCACAAAATTTTTAGATACTAAAATGTCCTCTGCTTTCTGGAGCATAGTATTATAACAAAAAATTTAGATTTTCAAATGTAGACTTCTGGACGGAGCAAAAATATGAGCACAGAATTATTAGATACTGAAATGTCCCCTGCTTTCTGGAGCACGGTATTAGAAAAAGCAAATTAGATGCTCAAATGTGGAGTTCTGGTTCAAGCACAATATTAGCAGCACAAAAGAGTTATCTGCTGTAATGTGCACTGGTGTCTCTGGACCACACAATGAGAAAAATGATTGATCTGCTGGAAGGTCAGTCTCAAAGCCCATCAGGATCTTATGTTTCTAGACTAGCTGACTGATAATCAACCGCCTAGATAACTTTCTAATTATCCAGTAGTAGCACCAGGAATGGCCTCTCTGCACTGTTACACTGACAAAATGGCGCTAAAACAACATATCTGCTCTTTATATGGAGAGGGAATTGTGTCTTCGACAGCTGATGACACAACCAAACATCATTTTTTTAATTTATTTATTTCTAACATTGTCCCCTGCTAGTGCTGATTACAGTGTGAGCAAAGGAGAACATGTCAGTGTGTTTTGCCCACAGACACACGGTCCATGGAAACACACTCAAATGTGCACAGACCTATTCATGTGTTAGTGTCTCTGGTACGTATGAAAACTGTTACCACACGCACCTGAAATACTGTCGTGTGAAAAGCCCTTGCTGTAAGTGGCCTGAGGGCATTCTGCTTCCAGAGATGCCACCCCGGGGTGCCGATTGGTTATCATAATATCTGAAAATCTCCCCCTCGTGCCTGTCATGATGGAGCTTCTACTAAAACTAGCCAATCAGAACTGAAGACCAGGAGAATATCCCAAAATAGACCTCACCCCCATATTAATGTCTGTATCTCATTCATCTCTTTAAAGGGAATCTGTCACCCCCCCAGGACGTATATGACCTATCAATATAAGCATAGAGGTAATAGAAATGTTAAACTAGTCCTACCTGTATGCCTCATATTAATGGTCTTGTTGCTGAGAAACTTGTTGCTGAGAAATGTTATATTCTTTCCTTAAGCTAATGATTTCTTCCATGCTCTGGGGCATGCGGCACCTGGAAGAATTCCCTGCCTCTTGTCTTCATTACAATGCTACCTGGATCGCCCGCCAGAGCAGTGGGATACTCGGTACCGGGCCGGTGTATTGAAGGGATGTGTCACAGCGGCAGTGACCCAGTCTGTGGCCCTGGACATCCAATAAAAGGGAAATATTTACAGGGGATGTTAGAGTTTGTAGTAAGGTATTCGTGACGCCACCTGTGGTATCTGGTCAGTGGTGACCAGCGCTGCGATGCAGATCCTCTGGGATAGATGGTGTGATGCAGCAGAGTTGGTACAGCCTCCCACAGGCGAGGCTTTGATATCCCAGGGCAGATAGATGTAGTAAAAGGTGGTAATGGTGCTGAGAGATGTAGCTGGGTGTAGTAGGTGACGCAGGAAGAAACTGAGAAACAATCAGCAAGTAGCCGTTTCCAAATCTTTACTCACAGTTCAAGTGCTAGCAGTACAGATGCCTGCTTGGTGCCACGTCCTTCAGGTGAGGAGTCCAGCCAACTCCCAGGTGGATGAAGAACACTAGTCCAAAGCTCCCTGTCAGTATATGCCTTCTCTGGCCGTCTCCCTGTGCTGATTTCCCACTCCTTCCTTCCTTCCAGCACCTTTGCTAAGCAGTGTCCCAGTCTAGGATATCTGCGGATCCTGTTGGACAACGTCTTATTTCTGCATTCCTTCCCGGAGAAGATACTTGCGGATGTGACTGTGATCCCTAAAGTTATCACAGCAGTCGGTTCGCTAGCTGAATTATAAAGTTCTTCCACTAGTCTAGGGCCGAGTCCCTTCTGCGACCTGGATTCTCCCAGCCGGCATCCGCCAGTCCTGGAATGAGCCACCTGTAGCTTTCAGCTAAGCCGTGTCTCTCTCTAAGAATCCCTTGTCCCTTCTAGGGAACCTCTCTTCTGCTCCACGATCCTATCTCCTTCTCCTCTCCCCTAAGGGAGAGCTGTCTTCAACACGTCTGCTCTTCCTCCCCCAAGGGGAGGATGCAGTGTTGCCAGAGCCAGGTGTAATATCTCCACCTTACCTGAGAGTTGAAATACCACATCTCTGGCTGAGATACGATACCTCTGTGGCGACTGGACACTCAGGGGCGCCACACTACTCCCTTCCCAGGCACATCAGCTATGGCCCCAGAATCCAACACTCCCTCAGAAATACATGCCTCATCCTCCCTTCTATGGACACTGCATCCTCTCTTCTATGGATGCATGCACCGAAGCCTGGAAGAAGTCATTAACATAAGGAAAGAATATAATATTTCTCAGCAACAAGACCATTAACCCCTGTAGGGATCCGCTCTGGTAGGCAGGGGCCAGGCCGCAGTAATGAGGTAAACACACAATCGTTCAGTTCAAAGTTCAGTGGTGTTAATGACGGGTTCAACAAAAGTCCAGATAACAAAATCAAAAC
>VIAB01023320.1:0-24818 GCA_009801035.1 Oophaga pumilio | reverse complement strand
AAAAAGTAAAAAATTACTTATACAGATCTGGTGGAGGCAAAGAGGGCACTAATTAGGCATTGGTCAGATGGTTGGATACTTTTGACTTATGTCGGGAGCTTTCACTGCACATTTAGCAACCATATATGTTGGAAATAC
The DNA here is from genome assembly GCA_009801035.1 of Oophaga pumilio. Lineage (NCBI taxonomy): Eukaryota > Metazoa > Chordata > Amphibia > Anura > Dendrobatidae > Oophaga > Oophaga pumilio. Next base: position 24,680 of record VIAB01023320.1, on the reverse strand, counting down.
CATGTAAATGCACTCTGACTCCAATGCTGTCCAGTGTATGATGTCGTATACTTGGCTTCCAATCTTACCAGGTTATCTTTCTTCCTAATGCTGCAGACATGGTTTTTTTTTTTGTGTGTTTTCAGGTGTGGGATGTCGCTACAGAGAGCTGCGTACCCCTACAGAGAGTAGGAGGGGGTGGTGTCACTTTCCTGTCTTGGTCTCCAGACGGCAGCAAGGTGCTGTCTGCCACCCCATCCGCGGTGTTCCGGTAAGCTGAAATTACTGTGCCTTGGAGCGATGTTTCCATTGGTGATTTATCCATATATCAATGTTGGCATCTTCCAGGGTATGGGAGACGTACATGTGGACGTGTGAGCGCTGGCCAACACTCAACGGCCGCTGTCAGGTCTGTTTGAGGGGGGACCTACATTTTTCTACCAATATTCTTTGTTTTGCCATGCCAAAAGTTTTTTTTTTGTCTTTTTTTTTTCCCCCTACACAGACTGGATGTTGGAGCCCAGATGGCAGTCGTTTGCTTTTTGCTGTGAAAGGAGAGTCTGTAATATACAGTTTATCGTTCTCTATGTTAGCAGGTAAGTGCCTAACAGACTTATCCGCTTCACAAAATCATTCTTAAAGCGGTTCTGCAGAAATATAACTTAATTAGCAAATCACAATTCTTTTGCCTAGGGAGGTAATCACTATAGAATTAAATAGCCGCCATCTTGTTACACTGACAGAAGCCTGTCCTAGACTGTTAATACGACCAGTGCCTTAGAGTTGAGTATGTGCAGTAGAGTCTCCACCGCTGTGACCTGGAGACCGATAGAACAAGATATATGTAATCTCCAGGTCACAGCAGTAGCTCAGCATTCAGAAAGAAAGAGTGGAACGCACAGCCCCCCTGGAATTTTCAGTATTACATCAGATTGACAGTGGGGACAATAATGTGAACAGCCTCTTCTTACCTCAGCATCCCTGGCACCTCCAGTATTAGATCATGAATGTTGGATTTTAATTTGGGGACCCATTTCCATGTACTTCTTAATTCTCTGTCTGTGTCCTACAATAAATAGGGGAGGCACAAGCCCTTGTTGGTGGAAGTGAACGTGCAACCCCAGTCGCTGATGTGTCTGAAGTAATTTTTGAGAGAGAAGATGGGGAAGTGAGGTGAGTGTAAAAGACAGGAGACTGCTGCAACATCTCTGACACTATAAGGGTACGTTTCCACGTACCGTAATGTGTGCGCTTTGGATGGAGTGGAAACCCCGCTCCGCCCAAAGCCTCACGCCCTTCTATACGCGCGGTGATTCCGGATGTGTTCATTGAAAACATCCGGAATTGCCGCACCATATACATAGAACTCTGTTATTTACCTTGCGGCGACGGAGCGTCGCTGCAAGGTAAACAGACATGCTGCGGTCTAAAAAGACGCGCCGCATGTCCAGAAAGGGAGGGCCGCCGGATGCGTGTTTGCACGCATAGTGGAGACGGGATTTCATAAAATCCCCTCCACTATGCTGCAACATCTGGCCGCTGCGGATTAAACGCTGTGGTAGGACGCAGCGTTCAATCCGCAGCAAATACTGAATATTTCCGCTACATGGAGACATACCCTAACACTCGTCTCATTATGTATTACAGGATTGGAGGTGAAATACAGTCTATGGTCTGGGACCCTAGTGGAGAGAGGCTGGCCGTGCTGCTGAGAGGTGGGATTTATTCATTTTTACTATACCAGTATTTGGGGCTCATTCACACACGTGTCTTAAAATATTGTAGAGATGAATATAATTTCAGAGGAAGTCATGCACACATCTCCAGGTAGGACAGCTTGGCCAAAGACGAATCGCAACATTTGCAAGTGCGCAGAACAGTGTCTCTTTTTCAGTCATCCACCTCCCTGTTCTGCACGTGCGCAGGATTTCAGTCAAGACGGCGCCGGCCTAAGTGAGCTTGTTGGCCCAACTGGCCAAGGGAAGGTCCTACTAGGTCCTACTTTATATATTAACCCGTTTCTGACATCTGACTTAATGATGCGTCCATGTGACCTGGGCCTGTTTGACTATGGATGGATCATTACGTCAGATATTTAATGCGACACTGCGACCAAAGTTGCAGTGATTGCATTAAAATTCTGGCGCCGTCTTCCTGGGGGGTGTCGCTGTCCTCCCTCACCCACAATCGCTGTGATTGGCTGTTCAATTCTGAACAGCCAATCGCAGCATTTTTCATTGTTTCAAGCAATCAGATTGCCTGAAACACTGATGTCCCAGCCTAGGATTGAGCACCAATCGTAGGCTGGTGCCTGGCAACACCAGGCATCGCCAGAAAGAACTCTTGATTGGCACGATCGCGCTGTGACCTGCCTAGGATTGGAGCTGTAAGAGCACCGATCCTAGGCCAGTGCCTAGCAACGCCAGGCATGGCCTGGACACGCTGATTGGCGCAATCACAGGCCACAGCCACGGTGTGACCTGCCTAGGATCGGCGCTGACCCCCAATGAGTGCCTCGGAGAAAAGGATTTTATAGTGAGTACACAAAAATCCCTGTTTTTGTGGAAAAAATGATTTGTTTATTTTAACGGCTCTACATTATAAACTTTTGTGAAGCACTTGGGGGTTCAAAGTGCTCACCACACATCTAGATAAGTTCCTTGGGGGGTCTAGTTTCCAAAATGGGGTCACTTGTGGGGGATTTCCACTGTTTAGGCACATCAGGGGCTCTCCAAACACGACATGGCGTCCGATCTCAATTCCAGCCAATTTTAGTTTGAAAAAGTCAAACGGCGCACCTTCTCTTCTGAGCTCTGCCATGCGCCCAAACAGTGGTTTTTCCCCATATATTGGGTATTGGCATGTTCAGGAGGAATTGCATTATTAATTTTTGGGTTAATTTTTTTCTATTACCCTTGTGAAATTAAAAAAAAAAAATAGTCTAAAGTTACATTTCAGTGAAAAAAAGTTAAATGTTAATTTTTTCCTTTCACATTCCATTAATTCCTGTGAAGCATACTGAAGGGTTAATATACTTCTTGAATGTGGTTTTGATCAGCTTGAGGGGTGTGTTTTTTAGAATGGTGTCACTTTTTGGGTATTTTCTGCCATATAGACCCCTCAATGTGACTTCAAATGTGAGGTGGTTCCTAAAAAAAAAATGGTTTTGTAAATTTAGTTGTAAAAATGAGAAAATGCTGTTCAACTTTTAACCCTTATAACTTCCTAGAAAAAAAAAATGTTTACAAAATTGTGCTGATGTAAAGTAGACATGTGGGAAATGTTATTTGTTAACTATTTTGTGTGAAATATTTTTCTGTTTTAAGGGCATAAAAATTAAAAATTTTAAATTGCAAAATTTTCGAAATTTCGCCAAATTTCCGTTTTTTACACAAGTAAACGCAAGTTATAATGAAAAATTTTACCACTAACGTGAAGTACAATATGTCACGAAAAAATAATCTCAGAATCGCCAAGATGCGTTGAAGCGTTCCTGAGTTATAACCTCATAAAGGGACAGTGGTCAGAATTGTAAAAATTGGCCTGGTCATTAACATGCAAACCACCCTCGGGGGTAAAGGGGTTCATTTTCAAAGTCTGTCTTTCACATATGAAATTCACTTTCAGAAAACCCAAATGATAAGACGAGTGAATCAGCCATAGCTGTGTACCGCACTAAGAACAACCCTAAGTTTGAGCTCCTTCCTTGGTAAGAAATTAATGTAGTCTTGTTATGGTGACTGTATGTAAAGTTCTGATTATACGAATGGGGCTTCAATGTGACCCCTGTTCATATGCTCCATTAGAGCATTTAGACATTATAGAGGGGTTCTCCTTCTGTGTTAGGACAGGGGCCACTGCATTACATAGACTTGTGTGTGGTGCTTCATTATCTCTGTGTTCGCTGGAAGGGGAACTTTGTGCCCAGACGTGGCTGATTGTCAGAGAGAAACCAGACTCATTATGATGATTTGATTTTTGTCTGCTCCTGTTATACCCCTTCCACACATTCGATGTGCATGTACAGTGGATATTGGGTGTTCTTGAGTGGAGCAAGCTCAGGAGTTGAGCCTGCACCATACACAGTCGGTGCTGCGTGTGTTGCACATCCAGCACCTGTCTGTAACCGTTGCGATCTGAGTGAGCTCTGATTTTATTTTGACAGTCCATTTTATGTTGTGATGCAGTGTAAGTCTCTTCTGATGCCTATTGGCCCTCTACGACATAATGACAGGGCCAATGAGTTGCCATGTTATTCAGGGCCTACTGAAAGCCCCATCGCCTCCATTTTGTACTCCTATGAAGCCCACCCTATAATTGGGCATGATGGGAGGTCATCTGTTTCACTATAGGCAGTACAGTATCAAAGGCTCATAAATTCCAATAAATTCCACTATAATAGCAAAAAAAAAGTAATTAACCACTTAATGACCGGAGCTTTTTTCGGTTTTTCTTCCCAGAGCCATAACTTTTTTTTTTTAATTTTCCGTCAATATGGCCGTGCAGGATGAGTTGTACGACCCCATTGGTTTTACCATGTCGTGTATCAGAAAACGGGAAAAAAGTTCCAAGTGCGGTGAAACTGCAAAAAAAGTGCAATCCCACACTTGTTTTTTGGTTGGCTTTTTTTCTAGGTTCACTAAATGCTAAACCTGACCTGCCATTACGATTCTCCAGGTCATTACGAGTTCATAGACACCAAACATGTCTAGGTTCTTTTTTATCTAAGTGGTGAAAAAAAAATTCCAAAGTTTGCTTAAAAAAAAAAAATTGCGCCATTTTCCGAGACCCATAGCGTCTCCATGTTTCGTGATCTTGGGTCGGGTGTGGGCTTATTTTTTGCGTGCCGAGCTAACGTTTCTAATGATACCATTTTTGTGCAGATAAGATCTTTTCTTTTGATTGCCCATTATTGCATTTTAATGCAATGACACGGCAAGCAAAAAAACGTAATTCTGGCGTTTTGATTTTTCTTTTGCTATTCAGTTTAGCGATCAGGTTAATCCATCTTTTTATTGATAGATTAGGCGATTCTGCATGCTGCGATACCAAATATGTGTAAGTTTGATTTTTTTTGATTTTTTTGATTTTTTTATTTTAAATGGGGCGACTGGGGGGTGATTTGTACTTTTTTTTTTCATATTTTTAAAAACATTTTTTTTTTTACTTTTGCCATGCTTCAATAGTCTCCATGGAAGGCTAGAAGCTGCCACAACTTGATCGGCTCTGCTACATAGAGGCGATTCTTAGATCGCCTCTATGTAGCAGATTTACTGCATTGCTATGAGCGGTGACCACCGGGTGGCGCTCACAGCAATCCAGCATCAACAACCATAGAGGTCTAAAGGAGACCTCTGGTTGTCATGCCGACACACCAAGCGGCTATTGCGAGCACATGTCAGCTGTTCAAAACAGCTGGTTTTGAGGTGGGCTCACCGCCAGAGCCCACATCAAAGCGGGGGTGCTGCCATCGGACGTACTATTCCGTCCGATGTAGTAAGGGGTTAAAGGGAACTATGTGGGAAAAAAAATCAAGCGCCATTAACCTGCAGATATTGGGTTAATCTGCAGGTTAATGGCATTCTAAAGCCGCTTGGCCTCCACCAAGCAGATTCCAACTTTCAGTCAAAGAGGTGCGACCACCACATCTTTATAGTTACCGATCAGTACATAGTGAGCAGCGGCTGTCACCACGCCCCGGAACTGACTGACAGCCAGCTCTGTACTGATGCACTGCTGAGCCAGCTGCACCTCTGACTGAAAGCCGGAGGCAGGTGGGAGGAATAAAGATAAATCCTGGCTGCCGGGAGGAAATTAAGTGCTGCGGCCGCACTGCTTTACAACAATAAAGTCTGACCTATGAAAATATTAAACTAGTTAACCATTATGGTTAATGCTGTAAAGAAGGAATTTTTGGGGGTTGAGAGGGGGGAGTGAATATTTTTTTTTTTTTTATCTACTGATGTAAAAAAAAAAAAACATTTTGGAACCACTTTGATCGTACTTACTTAAAGTATGCACTATCCAAGTAATTTTCACTACACATTTATGACAAAACTCACGTTTCTCAGTGCTTTACATGGTAAAGTGATTTGTGTAATTCTAAAGTACTACTCGTCCTATAATGAAAAAAAGCCCTCTTAGGGCAAATTTTCATTTTCTCTATCGCTTCATTGGGGGACACAGGAAACCATGGGTGTATGCTGCTGCCACTAGGAGGCTGACACTATGCACAAAAAAGGTTGGCTCCTCCTCCGCAGTGTACACCCCACCGACCGGCACTAGGATAATCAGTTTAGCTTAGTGTCAGTAGGAGGTGGACACAGGTCTTTCATTAGACCCATATCTACCTCGGTTTTCAGCGTTTTCCAGTAACATCTCTTTTTCAGATGGATCTTCTCCTTTACCTGTGGAGGGATACAGTGTGAACAGTCACAACTGTAATCCCACTTAGAGACTGAGTACGGCGTGTACTGCCAACCCGTATCCTCATAGGTCTAGTCGGCAGCACCCCAACCCCTAACACAGAAGAGTATTTAGGTGATCCGTATTTGGTCCTGGCCCCCGTCTCCTACCCACTCGCCCTCCAGAGCCTGTCGTTTTAAGGAGGCATGAATGTCCCTTCATTCTCAGATTCTCTGACACCTTCAGGATGGAGAGGTACATCTCCCTTTCTCTCTCTCTCTCCCTCCGTCAGGTTCCGGTCCAGAGGTGTCGGAGGAGAAGATTCGGGTAATGAAGAACGAAGAGGATAAAGAAAAATGGAGATAAGAAGACCTAGAGGAAGATGGAGGAAATCGACAGAAGAGGTTGGATGAGTCTACCCTCCCTCTCCCCTTTTCCGCCTTTATTCTGGCAGTTACCTGATAGTGAGCTTAGGATTTTCCCTTCCCTCATGACAGCACACCTGAGAGAGGGGATCTGCCCAGTCAGGACAGGAACCCTACTGGAAATAAAAGGGCTGTACGTCTCCCTCGCTTCAGTTGCATTTTGGACACCGGAGGAGGCGGAGAGCTCCGTGGATCCCTCTTAAGGAGGGAAGACCACAGAAAAGGCGCTCGTGTCCGAAGCTTCAACATGGAAGTGGGACGACAGGAGCTCTCACTCGATGCCTCGCCTGGTCACCAGCATACCAGGAGGAGCAGCCGCTCGAGTGGCAGGAGCGGCAGTCATCCTGACCGGAGGTCACAGGACTCCTCAGCATCCAGAAGGGACGTTGTACGTGCCTCTAATCAGCCTCCGAATCCGGTACCCTTGATTGACAGCGGTGGTCAGTGATCTATGAGAATGTCACCCTTATGGTAATGGGGTCCATATTTTCTGCTTGATCACCAGGGGCCGAGGAAAGCTAGCGCCAAAACAAATAACAAGGAGTGTGCCCTTTGCAAAGCCCCGCTGACAGTTCAGTGGCAGAAGGATCTCTGTGCTGACTGTATTAATAAAACAATACGGGAGGAGACCCTTGACTTCAACAGCAGCCTTAGGGCCATAATAAGGGCAGAAGTAAAAGATTCCTTAAAGGCAGCCCTTAAAAAAAGGGGGCAAGAAAAGCCATAAGATATGTACGGACTCGGAAGCCTCTCTGGGTGAGGATGGTCGTGAAAGATCCCCATCCTCCTCCTCTCCCCAGTCCTCGGACTCCTCCTCGAAGAGTGATGTAGGGGGCCGACCATGCTTCCCAGCCGAGGATGTGGAGAGACTAGTTAAAGCGGTCAGATCTACAATGGGCCTAAAAGAGGAGAAAACACCTAGATACTTTGAGGATGTTATGTTTGGAGGACTGAAAAGAAAGAAGGAAGCGCACCTTCCCAGTCAATACAAAAGTAAAAGCGCTAATAGAGAAAGAGTGGAGAAAACCAGAGAGGTCGGGTACCCTACCTTCCTCATCTAAAAGGAGGTACCCCTTTGAGGAGAAAGACTCAGAGACCTGGGAAAAAATCCCTAAAATCGATGGTGCTGTGGCTAGGTCCTCAAAAAAAATTATCCCTGCCTTTAGAGGACTCTGGCGTACTAAGAGACCCAATTGACAAAAAAGCGGATGGATTCTTAAGACACACCTGGGAGGAGGCAGCAGGAGGATTAAAACGAGCGATAGCGGGGACATGTACTGCCCACTCTCTCATGATCTGGCTGCAGCAAATAGAGGATCAGCTGAGAAATAAGGTGCCAAGGGACGAGATCCTAGCCAATATGACCCTAGCGCAAGGGGCAGCAGCTTTCTTCGCAGACTCCTCAGCGGACTCAGTAAGATTGGCAGCCAGGGTGGCAGGCTTGTCTAATGCGATGAGATACGCCCTGTGGCCTAAAGGGTGTCCGGGTGATTTACCGTCCAAGAATAGACTCTGTTCCATCCCGTGTGACGGTCAATTCCTCTTTGGACAGATGCTGAAGGATATCTTGGAGAAGGCAGGGGATAAAAAGAAAGGCTTTCCCCATTTTCCTGGCGAGACCAGAAAGCCTTTTTGTTGGAGGAGGAAATTTCATAGCGGTCATCCCCTGGGGGAAAGAAGAAACTGGGACTTTAAGGACAGAAAAGGGTCTGGCTACATGTTCAAAGGGCCCTCTACGTCATCAAAAAAGTCCCCACAGTGACGTCAGGTCAGAGGTAGGGGAAAGGCTCTCTCTTCCTCCCTGCCTGGGTAACCATCTCCCCCAGTGGTTGGGTACTGAATGTTATCAAAGACGGCTTAAGGATTCAATTCATCCATCCACTCTGGCAAACCTTTCTGTTAACACCTCGCAGAAAGTCCCAGGAGGAACAACTAGCCCTGGAGATTGAGGTCTTGAGTCTAGTATAGAAACGGGTTCTACAAGAAGTCCCGAGTCAGGAGGAAGGGGATTTTATTCCCCCTTCTTTTTGATATAGGCCGGCGTCACACTGGCGAGTGTGATGCGAGTAAGTCGCACGACTTTCTCGCATCAACACCCGGCACGACCGCCCACTCTTGGACCAGAGTGTGCGGCTGCATGTATTTCTATGCAGCCACACACTCAGGTCCTAGAGCAGGCAGCTATGCCGGGTGTTGATGCGAGAAAGTCGTGCGACTTACTCGCATCACACTCGCCAGTGTGACGCTGGCCACAAAAGCCGGACGGTTCTTGGAGAACCATTGTTAACCTGAGGAGGCTCAACCAGTGGATAGAGAATTGCTCCTTCAAGATGGAGTCAATAAACACGGCCATAAAAATGTTGATTCAGCACTGCTTCATGGCAGTAATAGACTTAAAAGATGCCTATTATCATATCCCAATCCATCGGGATTATCAAAAGTACCTGAGAGTGGCTCTCTATGTCCAAGGAAAGGTCAGGCATTTTCAATCCACAGCCCTTTCATTTGGTCTATTTACAGCTACGAGAGTTTTCACCAAAGTGATGGCCGAAGTAATGTCATACATTCGATCCCGGGACATAGTGATCTTCCCATACCTGGACGACTTCCTTGTAGGGGGGAGGTTGGAAACTCACTGTACTCCTCAGGTGAAGGAAGCAATGTTAACCCTAACAGAGTTAGGATGGGTGGTAAACACCCTCAAGTTGAAGTTGGAGCCAGTAAAAATACAATCCTTCCTAGGGTTGACGCTGTATTCCGAACGCCAGCTTTGCCTCTTGCCAGAAAGCAAAGTGGTCAAGATAAGGAGCCTGGCTCTGGCAGCAATACAGCAGCCCGTAATGACACAGAGGAAAAGCTGTGTCCCTGCTAGGCTCATTAACATCATGTATGCCGGCAGTAGGTTGGGCACAATTTCACCTAAGACAGCTACAGTACAGTGGGAAGTCCTGTCAGCACAGAGATCATTGAAAGGACTTTTAGAAGGAAAAGTACATCTTTCCTTGGCCGTAAGAGATTCCCTAACCTGGTGGACTGTAAGGGATCATTTGACATCGGGGGTCTAGTGGTTGAGATCAGTCGAGGACGTTATCACAACCTATGTGAGTGGTGCAGGTTGGGGAGCACACCTAAGAGCCCACTCAGTACAAGGAACCTGGTGTTCTCTAGAAAGAGATCAGGGTTCGAATATAAAAACTTTAGGCTGTAGAAAAAGCCTTGAGACATTTTTTCCCCTTACTTCAGGGCTGCCATACCCGGGTCATGTCGGACAATCGAGCAGTGGTGGCTTATATCCACCACTGGGGGGGGACAAGATCCCGTGGCCTCATGGAGGTATCAAACCTCCTGTTTCAATTAGCAGAACAACACCTGTTGTCTTTCACAGCACTACATATAAGAGGCATTGAAAATGTACAAGTAGACTTCCTGGGTCGCAGAGAATTGAGACAGGGGGAACGGTCCTTAAACCCTCATGTGTTCAAGCAAATAGTGCAGGTTTGGGGCAAACCAGAGATAGACCTGTTTGCCACCTTACACAACAGGAAGGTCAGGAAGTTCTTCTCTCTAGATCCAGGAGAAAATCCATTTGCTGTGAATGTCCTACAGATACCCTGGAGGTTCATCCTAGCCTGCTTGTTCCCCCTGATAGCAATGATTCCGATGGTAGTGAGGAAAATCAGAGAGGATCAGGCAAGAGTAATTCTCATCGCTCCGTTTTGGCCGAGGAGACCGTGGTTCTCCCTGTTAAGGCGGATGTCCGTTACAGATCCATGGATCTTACCAAAAATTCTGGATCTACTTACTCAGGGACCAGTGTGCCACTCTCAGGTGAAGGGCTTCCATCTGGCAGCCTGGAATTTGAGAAGGCACTACTGAGTCGCCAGGGATTCTCACCAGGGCTAGTCTCCACCCTGTTGAAAAGTAGGGAACCAATCACATTAAGAATTTATGGTAGAACATGGAAAAAGTTCCTGGAATTCCTGGGTCAACCTTTGGAGCAGGTAGCTCCGGCAGGACCTATCCTAGAGTTTCTGCAAGCGGGATTACAACTTGGGTTAGCTACTAGTAAGTACCCTCAAGGTTCAGGTGTCAGCTTTGTGGGACTTATATAATTGCAACCTAGCATCCAATAGGTGGGTGTCCCATTTTATAAAATCTTGTAGCAGGTCTAAGCCGGTCATTGTTCCAAAGATTCCTCCCTGGGACCTGAATCTAGTCTTGGAGGCTTTAACCAGAGACCCTTTCGAGCCATTACAAGAGTTATCACCAAAGTTTCTCACACTTAAAACTATGTTACTAGTGGCCCTAACTTCAGCCCGTAGGGTGAGCGACTTACAGGCCCTGTCTATATGCCCTCTGTACACTCAGGTTTTTGAGGACAGGGTAGTGCTAAAACCAGATCCGGCCTACCTACCCAAGGTAGTTCTTAAGCTCCATAAGAGCCAGGAGATCACCTTGCCATCATTTTGTAGTAACCCTAGGTATCCAGGTGAGGAAAGTTCCATACTTTAGATGTTAGGAGGTCCATGCTACAGTACATGTCCATGACTAGTTAGTGGAGGAAAGATCAGTTCCTATTTATAGCCTTCCAGGGTAGCAGAAAAGGCTATGTTATCCTACTCTGCGAGTGGCGCTCCGGTTTCTGAAGGCATCAAGGCTCACTCCACCAGAACCGTGGCTACCTCCTGGGCAGAAAAACTGAGGTATCGATTGTTCAGATATGTAAGGCTGCTACCTGGTCCTCACCATCAACTTTTTTCAAACACTACCGGCTAGATCCTCCTCTGCTGACCTAACCCTTGAAAAAATCTGAGAAAGATATCCAATGTTAAAAATAAAATAAATATTTTATTCACAAAGTTTAATTACATACAGACAGAAAGTGGTAGGAACACAAATACCAAAAGGAAAAAGGCGATACTAGGAATCAATATAGCACCACTATATTGCACAGAAATGTAATATGGCTATATACAATCATAAGCCAACATATCAAAAGGTAAATGTAAATGAGTCACAGAGGTAGATAGATAATATCTGTATATTATGTGCAAATATAGATATAATAAAGTGCCAAAGTGCAAGAAAGTATTGCATAGACCGGGACATATGGCGATCCACAATACGGTACTAATTCAAATATAAAGCTACAAATAAACAGCAGCATCAAAGAATAAAATGTATATGTAATTAAAAAGTGCCAATATATTTGAGGGGCTTGGACATGTCCCCATAAAAGGTGCCAAAAAATAATAAACAATATTTTTATTTACCCAAATATCAGATAGTATAGGCTCAGTGGCCGCTAAATTAAACGTTGATACATTGCGCTAAAGGCAGGATACATATTAATACACATCCAAATAAGTGCCCAATCAATACCTGATGCCCGTGGTGCAGGATTCCTAGGATGCACCTAATCCCGACGTGCATTTCTGCGTCTGCCTTCGTCAGGGGAACTTCTTTGTACATGTATTATCTATCTACCTCTGTGGCTCATTTACCTTTACCTTTTAATATTTTGGTTTATGATTGGCTTATGATTGTATATAGCCATATTACATTTATGTGCAATATAGTGGTGCTATTTTGATTCCTAGTATCGCCTTTTTTCCTTTTGGTATTTGTGCTCCCCACCACTTTCTGTCTGTATGTAATTAAATTTTGTGTGAATAAAATATTTATTTTATTTTTAACATTGGACATCTTGCTCGGATTTTTTCGTAGTAGAATATTTCAATCTCCGATTTGTCCTCTTTTCCTTTGATCTTGTCCATTTGTGCATCAATTTGATAGTTTTACTCTTCATTTACACCATGCATAATTTTAATTGATACCCACATTTGCCTCAGAATTTTGTTGAATTTGACCTAACCTTTGGTAGATGGGTGCTGCAAGCGGTGGTCCCTCCCTAAGGTGTTTCATGCTCCAAAAGTCTCTCAGGTGTGCTGTCATGGGGGAAACACCAAGGTTACTTACCGGTAGCCTTTTTTTCCAGAACTCATGACAGCACCCGTATATTGCCCCCCCCTTATCACTCCTTTGGTGTGCACCATAGTATGGGGTGTTTTTTTTAGTTAATATAATGTGGTGATAGGTTTGCCATGTGTACCAACCAAGGGGGCCTCTCATGCTCTCTAAACCAACTGAAGCAAAGGAGAGGTACTGCCCTTTTATTTTCAGTAGGGTTCCTGTACGGACTGGGTGGATCCCCTCTCTCAGGTGTGCTGTCATGGGTTCCGGAAAAAACGGCTACCGGTAAGTAACCTTGGTGTTGTTCCACCAAAATCTTGTTGTAGCCCCAGATTTTACATTTTCAGACAAGAAGTGGGTAAAAATGGCACCAAAATTTGTCCCACAATTTCTACTGTATGTGGCTGTACAGTACTGCTTAGCCACATGGCAAGACTCGGCAAGGACAGACCACTATTTGCCGCCTGGAGCACATATATTCCTATAATAGTTTGCGGACTCCATATACAGAGCCCAAAAGAGCAGAATTCCTCCTCAAGGGCCCCATTTTGGAAATTATACCCCTTTGGGAATTTAGCTACAGGTGTAGTGACTATTTTTACTCCTTGGGTGTTTTCCAGAAATAAGCAAAAGTGGATGTTGCTGAGTGAAAATTGCAAGCTGACGTTGTAGTAATCAGCATCTTAGAGTGACCAGTGCATTATGACCAGCTCATGCTTCTGGAGACACACACCCATATATTAGGCGGGCTCTCATCGCTACAGAAATGCCAAAGATGTGAACGCTATATGTGGTTTAGGCATAATGGGGCTCAGAAGGGAGTGGAGCATTTAGATTTGGGAGTGCAGAATTTGCTCAATTTCTTTTGGATGGTTTGAAGCCATTTCTCTTTTCCAGCTTCTTTGTACTATCAGTTACGTGGAAGCCCCTATATTTTCGTTTACAGATGATGGACCTGAGTGGAGACTTTCTACTTTTGTGGACTGAGTTAAAGCTTTTATTGGGAACATTTTGCATAGTGTTTGGGGTCACATTTATCCTGCACTCTACGCTGAGCACTTACATTGCGGTTTCCATCTAAATCTCTGAGTGATGTTATTTAGATGAAACCTCCGAGGGATCCATTCACTATGAGGCAGCAGAGTTACGCTGGACTCTATCTGGCCTGTGTTCAGCAGTGTCCTTCTTTTCAGAGGTGTTTTTTGCCTCGTTTTTTATTTTTTGCAGGGTTCACTAAAGGGGTTAACTAGTTTGGCAGTTTTATAGCTCCTGTCATTCCAAATGCAGCAATGCCAAATATGTGTACTTTTATTGTTTGTTTGTTTTTTTACACAAAATTTTTTAATTGTGAGTACTCAGTTTTGCCTTAATCTTGATGATCCCCAAGACTTTTGAGAGAAAATTCTGTGGACTGACGTTGGAAGAATACTCGGTTGACTGACGATACAAAAGTTGAAATATTTGGAAGGTGTGTGTCGCATTCTATCTGGCGTAGAAGCAACGTCGAATTTCTGAAAAGGAACATTATACCAACAGTAAAATATTGTGATGGTAGTGTGATGGTCTGCAGCTGTTTTGTTGCTTCAGGACCTGGAAGACTTGATGTGGAAAATGGAACCATGAATTTACCACATTCCATTTACCAAAAAATCATGAAGGAGAATGTCCAGTCATCTGTTTGTGACTTCAAGCTGAAGCTCACTTGGGTTTTGCAGCAGGACAATAATCCAAAATACACCAGTAAGTCCACTTCTGAATGGCTTAAGAAAAACAAAATTAAGACTTTGGACTGGCCTAGTCAAAGTCCTCACCTTAATCGAATTGAGATGCTGTGGCATGATCTTAAAAGGGCTGTTCATGCTTGGAATCTCTCCAGTGTGGCTGAATTACAACAATTCTGCAAAGATGAATGGGCCAAAACTCTTCCAAAGCATTGTAAAAGACTCATTGCCAGTTAACACTTGATTGCAGTTATATCAAAAGGATATGCACGTCACTCCTTAAATAACTGCGGTGCCAGGGAGTGGGATGCCAATCCCTCAAATCATACATATAAATAGATCTGGCACTCAAAGGGTATGCTTGAAAAAAAGTAATTTATTGATGAACAATCCAACATGTAACATGTGACGTTTCGGTCAATACCTGACCTTCTTCAGACTGGAGAATAAAGATAAACAAATAATAAAATTAGTATGTGGTACATTAAATTCGTCAAATATTGAAAATCACGTGGTAAAGTATGCAGAAGAAAATACCAAGATTCCAAAATAAGAAAAAATTTTGAAAAAAATATATATCAAAATAAAATTTTTCAGAAAAAAACTGGAAAAACTGAAAACCGAAAAACAGAAAAAGACAAAAATAAGAAAAATTGGGTCCAACAAAACAGGAAAAATTATTGTAACTATGTGTAACAATATAAATATGCATTGAAAATAAACATACAGTACAGACCAAAAGTTTGGACGCACCTTCTCATTCAACAATTTTTCTGTATTTTCACGATTATGAAAATTGTAGAATCACACTGAAGGCATCAAAACTATGAATTAACACATGTGGAATTATACATTACACTTTACAAAAAAGTGTGAAACAACTGAAAATATGTCTTGTATTCTAGGTTCTTCAAAGTAGCCACCTTTTGCTTTGATTACTGCTTTGCACACAGAAAAGGTGAACGGATGGACTCTACATGCCTGGTTCCCACCGTGAAGCATGGAGGAGGAGGTGTGATGACGTGGGGGTGCTTTGCTGGTGACATTGTTGTGGATTTATTCAGAATTTAAGGCATACTGAAGCAGCATGGCTACCACAGCATCTTGCAGCAGCATGCTTTTCCATCCGTTTTGCATTTAGTTGGACCATCATTTATTTTTCAACAGGACAATGACCCCAAACACACCTCCAGGCTGTGTAAGGGCTATTTGACCAAGAAGGAGAGAGATGGGGTGCTACACCAGATGACCTGGCCTCCACAGTCACCAGACCTGAACCTAATCGAGATGGTTTGGGGTGAGCTGGACCTCTCACCGCTTCAATTTTGAATAAATCCCCAACAATGTCACCAGCAAAGCACCGCCACACCATCACACCAGCTCCTCCATGCTTCACGGTGGGAACCAGGCATGTAGAGCCCATCCGTTCACCTTTTCTGCGTGCAAAGCAGTAATCAAAGCAAAAGGTGGCTAATTTGAAGAACCTAGAATATAAGCCATATTTTCAGTTGTTTCACACTTTTTTGTAAAGTGTAATGTATAATTCCACATGTGTTAATTCATAGTTTTGATGCCTTCAGTGTGATTCTACAATTTTCATAGTCATGAAAATACAGAAAAATCTTTGAATGAGAAGGTGTGTCCAAACTTTTGGTCTGTACTGTAGGTATCTCTGTGGGTAACCACCAAGCAAAAAATTTGCTGACAAAACAGTAAGAACTACAAGGACTAGAGGAATCTGTGATGTTCATATTTCCTATTTACAATATAATTCATGGATACATACAATCACATTAAGATCTCCAAAAACTGTTATATGGTCATAAGGATTGTACCTTTAAAAATTATATATAACATACTGGCAACAAAGATTCATGCTCTTACCCAGTTGTGGTGAAATAGGATATAATAGAAATTATCTATGTAGATCTGTGAAGGAATAATGAGACCGCTCAGGTGTGGATACTGTGAATGGTTTCCAGGGTAACAAAAATCAAGTCCACATTTAGTACGAAGTGCACTAATATTGAGAAAGTTCTTACCAGGAGAGTGTCATAACCAGAGATATAGGTAAAGCACTGAATGGCTGTGCTGAAATCGCTAAGAGGATGGCGCTTGTGGAAAGCAATGCACGTGTGTGCTATATGTAGTAGCGTTATCGGTAATGACCTCATATAGAATGGCCGTGCTGTGGAACGCAGGTGGAACGCTCTGTGAGACAGAAACCCGGAAGTGAGTCATCGGTGGGCGTGTCTGAGCGGAAGAACACAGTGGAGCGCTTGTGGAGCGCAAACAAAGAGGCGGTCTCATTAGTGAATGAATCCAGGCTTCGTGTAGTGAAGGTAATACAGCGCTGGAGCGTTAGCAAGGTAAGTATCGAAGAGAATGTGCTTAAAGATTCGCCTGGAAAATAATAGAAATAGAGCATTATTCATATAAAATACATACATCCTGATGTTAATTCAATGGGCAATCTTAATGTAATATGAATAGAATAGCATCAGTTGAGCATGGAATCAATATAGAAAAATGGCACAAACAGTTAATATGGTAGATATTAAAGAAGCAAAAACTAATGGCACAAACAGTTAATATCGCACAAATAGAAGATATTAAAGAAGCAAAACCAACATATACATATGTATCTCTCTCACTATGTGCAAGGGTTAACAGGGATTATTTTAGGAAATCAGTAATATCTTTGGAGCACTGGTGTGACCAAAATTAAATGACAATGGAAATATTTCCATTATCAAATCACAATAGGCTCATAGTGTCATATTCCCTGTTAAGACCCTTTGTTTCAAGGGTCTGTAAAGTGTAGATCCAATATGCTTCTCTGTGACATAAAGCTTTAATGAGATTACCGCCTCTTCTGTTCGTGTATACCTGTTTTAACACCATAAACTGAAGTTGTGCTATTGTATGGCCGATTGTGTTAAAATGGTAGGGGATAGGAAGGTGGTTTTTCTTACACCGTATATCTGATTTATTGTGAGAAATCCTGACTTTTATAGCCTGTGTCGTTTCGCGTACATAAATTTTGCCGCATGGACATTTGATGGCATAGACAACTGATGTGGAGTCGCAAGTATGAAATCCCTTGATTGGGATATGTACACCTGTGCGTGGATGTGAAAGATAGGACCCTTTAAGTACATTTGCGCATTGCGCGCAGTGCAGACATGGGAAAGTCCCCGTCCTCTGGGTGCGGAGAAATGACTGTTTAGGAACAATCTTTGTGGAGCCTGTATCTGCCCTAATGAGTTTGTTGCGTAAATTGCTAGGTCTTCTAAAACAAGGCAAGAACGGGACTTGGAACTCCGGTACCTCTGGAAAGCTGTCACGAAGAACATACCAATGTTTCCTGATCTTGCTGTGGAGTCTATACATGAAAGGATGGTATGTGTGTACAAAAGGAATTCTCGGAGATGATAACGTTGTGGAAGTGGAAGTAAAATGGGATTGAGAATCTGTTAGCAAAGAGCACGGGTAACCTCTTTCCCTGAATTTTGTTTCCATCTCACTTAAGCGTAGAGTTTGTTTCTCTGGATCACTGACGATCCTACGTACCCTTTCAAATTGGGAGATAGGTACAGATCTCTTAACTGCCTTGGGGTGACAGCTTTGAAAATGTAAGAGGCTGTTACGATCTGTATCTTTCACATATAGATCAAGTGACAACTTGCCGTACTCATCAAGTAATATTTTAGTATCCAAAAAGTTGATCTCTTGTGAATTGAAATCAAGTGTAAACGTCAATTCAGGCCACACCGAGTTAATGGAATTGTGAATTTCAGTGAGACTCTCTATTGGTCCTTTCCATAGACAGAATACATCATCTATGTAACGACGCCATACAAGGCAATGATCCTGGTATAGTTGATTGG
The DNA here is from genome assembly GCA_009801035.1 of Oophaga pumilio. Taxonomy (NCBI): domain Eukaryota; kingdom Metazoa; phylum Chordata; class Amphibia; order Anura; family Dendrobatidae; genus Oophaga; species Oophaga pumilio. The sequence continues at coordinate 6,287 of VIAB01023320.1, read as the reverse complement.
AGTAGATATAGTCTGATTCGAAAAAGGACATAAAGCAATTGGCAGATGGAGGGGCCACGTTGGACCCCATCGCAGTACCTTGAAGGTAAAAATTGTCTTCAAAAATGAAAACAATTTTAGTAAGAACTAGCTCCAGTAATTCCAATAGGAAGGAAATCACTGGACTGGTGAGAGAGGACTGTTGAAGTAGTCTCTTGGTTGCTGCAATGCCTTACGTATGTTGGATGGACGTATGTAGATTATTCACATCCATTGTGACAAGTATTGTACCATTTGGTACAGTGTCAATATCTTTGATGAGCTGAACAAAGGCACTAGAATCTAACAGGAAGGTTGGAACCTCTTTGATTAGAGGTGTTAAGACCTTCTCAAGTACAATAGATAAGGGAGACAGAATTGAATCGGTAGATGCAACTATGGGTCACCCTGGTGGTTTGTCTAATCTTTTGTGGATCTTCGGTAGAGTGTAAAACACTGGGATAAGTGGATCCGCTTTAGTTAAAAAATCCCGTGTTTTTGTATCAATAATCTTGGCTTCCAGAGCTTTACTCAAAACTTGATATTTGTACCCTCAATTGTGAGGTAGGATTGTGGGGGAGCAGCTTATACACTTCAGAATTAGCTATGTTATGAATGTGCTAGAGATGGTTTCTGAGCAGAGGCTCCCTCTGGTGGTTGCAGACAGTACTGAACCTTTCAGCAAGGAGTGGCAATCTGGAATCACGGACTGGTCTGATATAAGGGAGGTTCCCTCCCATGATGGTTGCCGGTGATCAATTGTTCTTGTCTCAATTGTGGTTCCTGGTTCATTTGGAAGTTTGCTGGAGTCTTGCCTGCATCTCCTGCTTTCAGATAAGATATTTTTTGCTTTTCTTTTTGTGCTTGCTTTTTGCATTGTTTTCTGCACTTTTGTGGATGTCAGCCGGGTCCCCTCCTGGGGCCTGAGCTCCTCACAGTTTTTCTGCAGCCACTGTTATTTGCTCATTTGCTTTTTCCTGTTTTTTCAGCGGCTGCGGCTTGGTTTTTGTTCACATCTGATTTAGTGGATGGCGAGATCGTGTGATCTCAGTATTTTTGTAATCAGAATTGTTGGATTTTTGTAGGGTTTTCTGGGTTGCAGAAAGTAATCTCTCCTGTCCTATCCTATTTAGTCAGCTTGTGGCCCCAGCGTTTGCTCAGTCTATTTTCTATTTATTCCCATAGTCCTTAATCAAGGAGGCGGGGGACACTTCAAACAATCATCATTATAACAAATCTATAGTGGGAGGTGCCACCCATAGATAAGAAGTGAAATAAGAAGTTTCAAATATAAAATAAATTTTTATTAATTACAATATAAAAAAAAACACAAATACAACATATACAAAAAAGAGTAAGGGAGACTCCAAAAGGATGAAGGGGAGAAACCAATATGCCAGCGTGGGACACCACAAAATGCACACTAGTCACAAAGACCATGTGAATGAACAGGCACAATGCACTAAAACATTGCTGTTAGATAAAATTGGTGGCTGTGTAAAACATGCCATTAAAGATACATGAAAAACGTGCTCTTACATGAATATTATATTCCCCATGCAAAATTGCCACAACACAGGCCAGGAAAAAAGGTGCTGTGATAGAGAATGGCGTGCACCTAAACATAGACCTTAATAAAGCATTTACGCCTAAGAACAGTCATTGGTGTACACCCCATCTACATACCGAGGCACTGAAGAATCTTAACGCTGACCAAAGGGGAAGGTGCAGATGTGGGAGTCCACTGGCATGCGCTCCACGCGCCCAACGAGCACCGTTTCGTGAAGTCACTTCTTCTGGGGCATGGTGGAATAGAGAAGGTTTGTGGGATATTTATAGAAGAAAAGAAAGGGGCTTGCTAATGGATCAATTGGTGACCGCTGTGCTCCGTATCCATATCGGCGCGCGCTCACCCGTGATGCACCTCCTACATAATCCCCGACTTCCGGGATGGCGCTCAGTGCACCGCTGGTGGAACGCACCAGAGGTCACGTGCAGAGCGCTCCAGGAAGTCCGGAGGAGACGCATAATCGGGGCGCGCGCACTGGAGAGGAGACAAATTGTGTGATGTCAGAGGAGAAATATCACTACAGCGCATGCGCGAGTGTACTCAATCGGAACAGCCTTACCCAGAAGGAATGTGCAGACACGGAGTGAAGGGGGACGTGTCTAAAGCTCAAATACATCCCAATTACATAGATTATTGAGTAGCACCCGATGTCAATGTGGGGACTACTGAATCTACCAGTGCTACTGAATATGGAGTAAGGGGGGAAATATATCAATAAATAAATGCATGCATACAAATAGGGACTAATCATAGTTACTACATCATGAATGCTATAAAACTTAACCACCCACTAATGTATAACTTGTATAAGTGCAGTGCAAATGTTACAACACTAAATATAGCATTAATATATAACAATACCACCTACATTTGCACGAAAAAAGAGTGCAGAATGTAAAATTTACAAAAATAATACCTCAAATGTAATTTTAATCATAATCATAAATATACATAATGTGAAAACCAGTGAACTATATGGTAATTAACAATATCAAAGATACATAAATTATCACTAAAATATCTGCACACGTACTAGATTAAAATATATATTCTATCTTTCTTTTTTTATATTTCTTCTTTTTCTCTTTCCCTTTTTCCATACCCTTTAACCATGTATTTTGCTGATGTTTACATTCGTCACAGTAAGAGTGACATATGACGATCACTAGAGAAAGCCAAAAAGTCCAATCAAAATGCGAGGGCATGCTGCAAACATCAACAGAAAAGCCATCCAAAGATAGAGCAAGCACCTTGAAAAAGAAAACGAGAGATGAATAAAATAAAAATGATGTTAAAAAACACCGTTAGTGATAACATAAAAACACCTTTAAAATAAACTCAGGATATAACAAATCAATGGAGTAATGATGGAAGCGTGAAGCCTGCTGGAAGCATGGAACTAAACAGGCACTGCTTGGAATACAGTCTATACAAAGAACCTACATGCTTAAAGAAAGGAATTGAAACCGAAATTTTCATTTAAGCCATGGGGCGTGATGGTATTAAGTCGATATATCCATTTACTTTCTAACCGGGCTGGGGATTTTCCCAAGTCACCAACCGTATTCCCAAGGTGATTTGATCAATTGCTTTAAATTTTAAACCAATGGGTTTCGATTGATGGTAAACTTTGAAGTGACGTGGTAAATTTTTTAAAGAAGATAACTCTTCCACTGTTGCGGCCTTTTCTTTATCACGGACATGTTCCCGTATTCGAATTTTGAATTCTCTGGTGGTGAGACCTATGTACACCAAACCACAGGGACAAGTAGCATGATATATAACCCCCTGTGATGTACATGTAAGATATTTCCTTATATCATATCTCTTGGACCCGTCATGGTTTTCAAAATATGTATCTTTCTTAGTATTAGCACAGGCGTTGCAAAGACCACATGGAAAAAAACCTTTCAAGAGATTCTTCTTCGCTAATCTAGGGCTAGGATCATAATGGCTGTGAACTAATAGGTCTCTAAGATTAGGACTTCTTCTCGCCACCAATGAAGGAGACGGGGGCAAAGTTTTTTTGAGAACAGGGTCTGTTAATAGTATTGGCCAATGTTTTTTAAATAAGTTTTTAAGAGTATCCCATTGATTATGATACGTGGAGATGTATCTAACCTGATCATTTCCTTTGAAAGTTGGTTTTGGAAGTGGATATAGCAATTGTTCTCTGGGAGTTTTAGCAGCTCTCCTATACCCCTGCTTGATACTACGTTTGCTATAACCTCGATTCATAAATCTCTGGGTCAAATCCGTGGCCTGTTTTTGAAAAGTTGCATGATCAGAGCAAATCCTTTTTAATCTTAGGAATTGTCCAGTGGGTATTCCTTTTATAGTGGCCGACGGATGAAAGGATTTAGCATGCAGCAAAGAATTTGTGGCTGTGGGCTTTCTGAATAGATCTGTGGCTATATATCCTGTGGGGGTAACTCTCAGCTTAAGATCCAAAAACTCAAGATCTTTACCATAATGATATGTCAAAAAAATATGTTTGTCATTATCATTCAGTTTGCTCATCAGGGTATGGAGATCTTCAGTAGTGCCTTCCCATATAAACCAGACATCATCTATATATCTCATCCATCCTTGTACATGTTTGATTTCTGGGATGGTGTCACTTTGGAAGATGTCTCTTTCCCATGCTCCAAGAAATAAATTCGCATAGGAAGGGGCACACGAGGCCCCCATGGCAGTACCCTGTGTCTGGAGATAGATGTTATTTTTAAAAATAAAGATGTTATGTTTGAGAACAAACTCTAAAAGAGTCAGAATAGTCTCTATCAGGGTAGGCTCCAAATTAGTATTTTTAAGATACCATGATGCTGCTTCTAGACCATCCTTGTGTCTAATGGAAGTGTATAACGCCTCTACATCGGCTGTAACCATAATCATATGGTCTTCCAGAAAGAGATGGTCAAGTCTCTGTAGTGCCGCTGTTGTGTCCTGAATATATGATGGTAAAGTGGACACTAATGGTTTCAAATAGAAGTCAATGAAATTAGCAATTGGTTCGCATAAACTATCATTACCAGAAATAATAGGTCTGCCAGGCGGATCCTCTGGATTTTTATGCAGTTTTGGAATGAGGTATAGTGTTGGCAATCTTGGACGTAAATTCTGAATTGTTTCCAGCATACTTTTGGGTATAATCCCTAACTGAAAAGCTCTATCAATGATAGACAATAAATCACTCTGATATTTGGGAAGAGGATTAGATGATAGGAGGCGGTAACAATCTGGGGCTTTTAAAAGTTTGTTGGCTTGTTTCTCATAGAGGGCAACCGGCCATACCACAAGATTTCCCCCTTTATCTGCTGGTTTAAATAAGACATCCTCAAATTCCTGTAATTCTTTCAGGGCCTGTTTTTCAGTCTTGTTAAGATTCGATTTCCAAAAGGGTTTGAGTGATAATGTCTCAATTTCTGATGTCATAATTCTAGTAAAGACCTCAACGGCAGGGCATAAGCTCAAGGGAGGAAACTTGCGAGATTTGTTAAAGAGTCCATGTGGAAATTTACTCACCGTTAGTGTCATACTTTCTTGTAACTCTTCCAGGTTTCTAACCACTTCTATTTCCTCCCTTGTAGTAATGGTGTCATCAAAACTAGTAAGATCCTCCTTCCTATAATGAAGTCTTTTCAGGATGAGCTTCCTGGAGAGAAGGTGCAAATCCTTCACCGCTGTGAAGGTGTCTAAATGACAGGAAGGTGAGAATGTAAGACCTCTCTCCAGAAGCTCCACCTGAGTCCTAGACAAGATGTGTTCTGAAAGGTTAATTACCTTAAGTTTGTCACCATGAGACCGAATGTTCCTAGATCTTGTAAAGATATCTGGAAGTTTTCTTTCTTGATTGATTACAGTCTGAGCATTACTTGCTTCATTTGTATTAGTTTCCCCATCACTGACTGATGTATTTATATGTAAAAGAGATGGTGCTGAACTTAAAGATGAACTTCTGTAGTTCCTTTGTTTCGCTGGTCTCCTGGGGCGTGAGGGTTTTCCTTTATCATGTTTAGTCCTTTTTTGATATTGCCACCGATACACTTTACCCGAATCATAATCATTTAAATCCCTCTGGAATTTTTTGATTTTATTTTGACACACCTCGTTTTCCCATTTGTCTATAACTTTATTGATGTCCACTAGGACTTTATCAAAGTCCTCAACTGGGATTTCTTTTAAGATCGATTTTTCCAATTCCTCAATGGTGGAGTCAATTAGCCTTAACGATGTCGTATTTTTATCAATAATGATCTGTAAGAATTCCAGGGAACAAGCTGTCGCTGCTGAAATCCATCTCTTAGTAACCCCATCATCTTCTAATTCAAAAGATGGATATAATTGAACCCTCAGACCACGAGGAATAATTTGCTGGTCTATATAGTTTTCCAAGGTAGACCGATTCCACCAAACACGCGTTTTTTTGTACAAGGCGTGTTTGTATTGTTTGATTAACTCCTTTTTAGTTTTAGTTACATCCTGAGTGCTTTTGGAGGCTCCCTGTCTAAACAAGCTAGATGCCTTGGCTTGCCAGGATTGTTCCCTGGCTTTTAAATCCATAGTAATACGATTATTTAAATGATTATGATTCGGATAAAGTGTATCGGTGGCAATATCAAAAAAGGACTAAACATGATAAAGAAAAACCCTCACGACGTTTGAGACAGGGATCAGGTAATGTGGAAAAATATTGTAC
>VIAB01023319.1:20612-35788 GCA_009801035.1 Oophaga pumilio | reverse complement strand
AGAAAAAGGAGGATACATAGAAGACATAAAAACAGACAGAGGGTGAGGGGAGAAGTAAAGGTGTTAGGCTTTGAAGGATGATATGAAATATATGACCTTGTGAGTAGGGTTCCTAAATACTAAGAAGTGCTCAAAAGGTTTCACATGGGGACCAAATGAGGTTGAATCTCTCGACAGTTTCATCATTCAGAGCAGCTCGATTTTCAAAATTTCTGATAAATTTGATCTTAGTGTATAAGTCATAAATAGATGGGAGGAGGTTTGTTTCCAATGAGAAGCTATCAGACATCTTGCAGCCGCCAATATGTGTAGACTTCTATCAGTTCTTGTAGATATAGTCTGTGTGGACAGAGAGCAGTCGCAGCAGGGGCCCAAGAGGTGAGGGGGCCCATTTATACCTCCAAAGCAGGTGCAATTTTGCATTTTTAGAAGATCTTGGGCAGCAAAGGGCCCATGTATTGTTCTTGCACAGGGGTCATTTTTTGACTTTGTCCACCAGTGAGTCGCAGAATAGGTGGAATATAGATCCTGTCAGCAAGGCACATCTCCATCATAAGGGGGGAAAATTGATGGATCTAATTTGTGTCAAAGCTCAGGAGTTTGGTACCAGGAGTGGAGGATCTTGCACTGGTTCTCTTCATAAGTGATGCAAGATGCCGAAATGACTGCTCTCGACCATACAAATCTCCAATCAGCATCGCTTAGGGTTCTACCCATATAACTTTCCCACTTGAGCATATATGGATGCCTGTTCAAGGAATTTCCATCAGGGTTTTGTATAATATTATAGACATCAGACATTAAGCCCTTCGTTGAGGGACCATTTCTACAAAGTCTTTCAAAGGGCATTGGGGTTGGAACCTGTAAACTGTTAAATAGGGACGAGTGTAAAACTGAAAAAAAAGAAACCTGAACAAGGAAAAGTAATGAAAGGACAAAAAAATAAATAGGTTTAAAATATCTTTATTAATAGTACTAATAGCGGTATATAGTACTACAAGCACAAGAGTGCCCGCACTAAAAATAACATACATACATAGTCATAATATAATCAGGATAAAATTACATTAAAATTACATATAATAAGTAAAGCACCACCACACCAGGAAAAATAGTAAATTACTGGAATAAGTATTTAGGTTAAAGAAGTAAAAATATCACAGAAACAATCCGCCTCATATATCAGCCAAGATTGTATAGCAGTATAGTGACACAAAAGTGCCAATAAGTATCTGCATAAGTAACCACAGTGAATGATAAAAGAACTGAAATATAAAAAATAATATATAAAAAAAGGAAAGTGAAAACAAAGCAAAAACCTCAGGTAAGTGTCTATGCAAAGTGCAAAGTGCAATGTGACGATAAGAAAAATAAAACAAAATAATCAAATATTAAAAAAATAAAAATAAAAAATGAAAACATTCATATGAATGAATGAAGAAGAATTTGGTCATAATAAACTGCTGCAAGCAAAGAGAAAGTATTGCAATGATAATTATAAACCGATTGTTATGTTATAAACAGGTGTCATAAGGCTCAAAAGATTCTATTTAGAGGACTGTATTGCAATAAATACCACAATATGCATAAAATAATGATTGTAATATAAAGGATCTAGGACAACCATATAAACTACTCTTTAAGAAGTATAGAAACACTGGCTCACTAGTGCACGCAATTAAACAGCCGATGTAATATGGGCAACATTTGCAAAATGTGCCCTATGGAAATACATTGCAAATAACTACTAAGGTAGAATTAAATGCTAAAATATATGGGCAGAGTACTGTGAAATATAAAGCAATTACCTGGGTGGCGGTGTTACCTAGTCCGGAGTATGCCCCGACGCGCGTTTTGGTTTAGCTCCTTCATCAGGGAATGACAGCCACTTGTAAACTGGAGGTTTAAATAGAGCGCTGGTGGTATCCATAGGAGAGGGCGCGAGATTAAATGACGCATGGGTGCCAGGGGAAATTGGCGTCAGGTGACCGATGACGTCGAGTACACGTGAGTGAGACTCAGCGTCCCGGAACCATGGAGACGCCAGAAGCAGGGGACCGCCAGAGTGCAGACAGCGCATGTGTACATCTCGGATCCGCTGTCATGGATACTAAGAGAAATAAAGTCAATGAACCAGACGCTTCCGTGTGGAAAGGATGATGTGGAACAAAATGTGGGATGTTAGATTTACTAAAGAAAAAAGAAGAAAAAGTGCAAATAAAGGATTTTTAGAATAGATACAATAAGGGACAAGGGGATAAAAAGTGAAATAAGCTAATATATAATAGCTGTGTATGAAAAAGAATGCAGGGGGTATTAAGTGAAAATGAAGTGAAAATCTATACTAAAGGTAAATACCCAATTGCAAATAAAAAGAAAAAAATAATAAGTATATAGTATATAAGTATATAATAATATATAAAAAATAGGAATGTGGCAAAATGCCTTCTCATAATGTATTGGGAGCGTAGGAATGGTTCATTTAGATTACATCTCATCATAAGGAAGCAAAGTCCTTATTTTATAGTTAGTTATGTCTACAAAGTTAAGCAGGCCAGTGTAAGCTCACGTTCCTGTTATTGAGGGAGGCGAGCTCTTAGGGAAATTAAGGAGGAATAGGAAAGAAGTAAAAGGGGAGCTTGTTTAAAGTAACTTGAATTTTTTGAAGCAGGTCCTCCAAATGTCTCAGGTGAGACTCATTGGGCCTCGGTGTTCGTTTGGAGAACAGATTTAAAAACCATTCCATATTAGAGAATTAATGTGGGCTGGTGCAAGCCAAAGTTTTTCAATTTCTATCCATTTCATGTAATTTTTATGGGCAACATTTGCAAAATGTGCCCTATGAAAATACATTGCAAATAACTACTAAGGTAGAATTAAATGCTAAAATATATGGGCAGAGTACTGTGAAATATAAAGCAATTACCTGGGTAGTGGTGTTACCTAGTGCAGAGCACACCCCGACGCGCGTTTCGGTTTAACTCCTTCGTCAGGCGGTGACAGCCACTTGTAAACCGGAGGTTTAAATAGTGTGCTGGTGATATCCATAGGAGAGGGCCCGAAATTGAATGACACATGGGCGCCAGGGGAAACCGGAGCCGGCCCTGGCGTCAGGTGACCAATGACGTCGAGTACACGTGACCGAGACTCAGCGTCCTGGAACCATGGAGACGCCAGAAGCAGGGGTTCCTGTTATTGAGGGAGGTGAGCTCTCAGGGAAATTAAGGAGGAATAGGAAAGAAGTAAGAGGGGAGCTTTTTTAAAGTAACTTGAATTTTTTGAAGCAGGTCCTCCAAATGTCTCAGGTGAGACTCATTGAGCCTAGCAGTTCGTTTGGAGAACAGATGTAAAAACCATTCCATATTAGAGAATTAATGTGGGCTGGGCAAGCCAAAGTTTTTCAATTTCCATCCATTTCATATAAGCAGATTTAAATGACCATGCCAACATTCTGCATAAATGAGTAGTCCAGTAATAATGGCTAAAAGGAAACAACAATGTTTTGCTATACATAGCTGTATGTTAATTTGCTTTTTTCATGTTAGTTTAAGGAAGAGGGCAGCCATGGAGTCATACTGTTTCTGTACAGTTTGATTTTCTCCAGGACAATTGAAAGGTGAGACATTTTTGTTTGGTTTTAATACTATTATAATATTTTTCATAATTAGTGGTTGGGAACATGTGTAAAAACAGTCACAGACTGGAGCAAGAAAAGCTATTTTCAATTTTGCATAGTCAGTCTATCTACAGTGGATATAACAAGTCTACACACCCCTTTTAAAATGACAGGTTTTTGTCATGTAGCAATGTAGGGCATGTATGGAGGCCAGTTTATGCCCCGCTCGCCTAGCACATGATCCTATGTTAAAACCTGATCTACCTCGTATGTTTATAAATGTTGTTATACTGTGTAATGCATTGTATATATGTTTATGTGCTGAGGCGATATAGGGAAAGTGTAGGACTTAGACCAGTTTGGGGAGCACAATAGAATAGGATAGGAATTAGTTAGACCAATAGGATTAGGCTAATTAAGAGGGGCTAAGAGAGAGTAGTTCTGGGGAGCTTCCTGGAGTGATTCAGTTTAGTTGAGTTGCGTGGAATAGTAGAGTGTGAGCCGGAGCAAGGACAGGACAGTCGTGTCCAGCAACGTTTAAGCCAAGAAGCCCAGCAGGCCAGGGCCTCAGAGCTGACAGTCACACTTAGTGGAGGAATATCTAGGCAGCATAACAATGGTAGCAGCTAACTTTGTGAGAATCACCCTTAATATCAGAGGTCTACTACCTGATAAGGAATGGAAGAGCCATCCTTCAACTTCACCATTGGAAAGGGAAGCAGACAGGGAACTCCTGATGCGGGTTAGTTTGTCCGCTCAGGAAGATGCGACGCCGGCGGACCAGGGGGATATTCATGGAGGAGAAAGGGACAATACAGGGAAAGGAATGGTGATATTCTGTGAGGAATCTTGTGCTGTTTCTGTGACTAAACTGGACGAGTTGAGTAAAAGTGTTTTGTTGAAAATGGACTTGGACTCTGAATGTTATTGCGTGGTGCGTAAAAGAAGGAAGCCCCAGCAGCCCGGAGAGGACCCTGATTTACAAGTAAGTGGACCATCAGGTGCACAACAGAAGGGACATTGTGTTTATGTGATGTAGGGCAAGGGTGCGCCAGAGCAACCTCCGTTAGCCACTTCTACAACCCTGGCCCCCGTTTCAACAAAATCATACCAAGAAGAATCATTTCAGAACTTTTTCCACCTTTGTCACTCATAATCTATAAATTTACACAAAACAACTACACATGCTGTAGACATGATTCAAAAGATTAATGTTATTATACAAATCAATAAAAATCATTAAAATATGGGAGGGAGTCTACCAATGAGAATGAGATCTTATCCTATAAAGTGCATGTCACAAGACAGTGTAAGGTACAACCATAAGGAGCATAATACATGAGACGAAGAAAATATATTTACCAAACCAGTCCACTGTCACACTGATATCTGACCTCGATATGCGTTTCACCATCGCTTCATCAAGGGACGATCACCCATAATCTGTACAATTCTATTGAAAAACAATTTGAAATCTTTTCAGATAGAAAAAAAAATCAAAAAACTAAAAGTTATGTCTTTGTATAAATATGCACACCCTTAAACTAATATCTTATGGAAGTACCTTTTGAATTTTTGACAGCATTGAGTCTTTTTTGGTAGGAGTTTATCAGCATGGCCCATATAGAAGTGGCAATCTTTGTCCTCTCTTCTTGCAGTAGCGCTCCAAATCTGTCAGATTGTGAGGGTTTCTCCTGTGTACAGCACCATCTGGAGGTCAACCCATAGATTTTCTAATGGATTCAGCTTCAGGCTCTGGTTGGGCCATTCCAAAAATTTGATCTTCTTCTGAAGAAGCCATTCTTTTGTTGATTTAGAGGTTTACTTAGGGTCATTGTTATGCTGAAAGTGAAATTCCTCTTCATATTTAGCTTTTAACATAGTCCTGAAGGTATTGATGCTAAATTGACTTACATTTGGAACTGTTCATAATTCCATCTACCTTCAAGAAGCCTTAGTTCCAGCTGCCGAAAAAAAAGCCCCAAAGTACAATGCCTCTGTTATACTTCACTATGGTTAAGGTTTTCTTTTGGGGATGCATAGTTTTGGCTTTGCACAAAACCTACCTTTTAAAATTATGGCCAAAAATTTGAATCTTGGAATCATCAGACCATAACATGTTTTCCAACATGCTTTTGGCAAACTTGATGTGGGCCTTGGCAAATCATAGCCGGGCTTAGATTTTTTTTATTTTAAGAAACGACTTCCACCTTGCCACCTTATCCCACATGCTGAAGACATCAACAATACAGGAGATTGCTGTCACATGCAGTACACAACCTGTACTTGCCAGAAACTCCTGATGCTCCACTCTTGCTGTAGGCCTCTTGACAGTTTCCCAGACGAATTGTCTTGTCTTTTTATCAATTTTTGAGGGACATACAGTTCTAAAGTCTGGAACTTTAGCCTAGGCAGTTAATGCTTCTGTCAAATCTGTGTTTCCTCTTTTTGAATCGGTTCGCCTCCCCTTCGTCTTTCTTTATTTCTTTCTTCTTTCCTCTTCTTTTTCAATTTTTGATTTTCTTTTTATGTATCAATATACCTACAAACAAAAATATATGGCTATAATTATACAATAACAATTTTTCTGTTGTAAACCAAAATTTTTGTACCGGCAGTAAAGGTCAAGTGCTGTACCATGTGTCAATTTTCATGAACTTTAACACTGTTTGACATGTCGTTCCTCTTTGGTGCCAGATTTGAATGTGGAATCTATTTAAACAGTATGTAACGATATTGTACACTTATAGCATCTCCTGAAGAAGAAGTCCTATTGACTTCGAAACGTGTTGAGATTGAGATTAAACCACCAACTTTTATCTTTAACCCGTCTGGACTCCTATTTGTACAGCAGCGTGGATGGTATACAAGAATGTTCCAGTTTTTAGAAAAATATTTAGAATTGAGAGTCCTCAATTCTAAATATTTTTCTATCTACTGGCTAATACGGTACAAAGATATACATCTTTCCTGTACCAGTTTTTATATTATTTTAGTTTTGTCATTTTTGTTTTCCCCTTCCAAAATTATTTCATTTTTTAAGGATGTTTTTTACAGATTATGGTTGACATGAAAGATGTAAAAAGTTCTGAAATGATTCTTGTTTTATATTATTTTTTTTGCACAACAAAAATCAATCTTTTTCCTGTATACTCCTGTATATTCCCTAGTTAATTTTATGGATATGTTTTCTTTTTTTTAGGATTCAACAAGATCTGGATCACACCATATCTCACCTCTTCCATTTTTGTCTGGGAAACTACACAGTCAGACAGGTGACTATGTGAAGTGTTTACTTTGCCTTTTTAAAACTATTGCCCAAAGATCACCAGATGTACAAGAAGAATTAGCGGCATTGTCTCAACATCTTAAATGTGTAAAACTACAAAATGTTTTGAAATACACACAACTCTGCAAGTCACCTCTTACCTCATGTCACAAATCAGGAAGTATGGCCAGTGTCCTGCTGCTTAGCCACAACCGAGTAAGACTTATCATAGCCTGTGTGCTAGTTTGATGTTCCCCTTCCCCTTCAACTTGCTCTTCACAGCTTGCATAATTGCTATCAAGAAGCATACAGTGAAAGTTGAAGAAGCAAGGAGAGGGAAATGACATCTGTCTGGGATGATTTAGCGAATCCTGCATTGAGCAGGAGGTTGGACACAATGACCCTGGAGGTCCCTTCCAACTCTACCATTCTACAATTCTATGATTGTATGACAGATCATATGCAAGCTGTGAAAGAACTGGAATGCAGTGCAAAAAGAAAGTAAGGAAGGTCATCACTTGCTCACAGACTCTGATAAGCTTTGCTCAGGTGTTGTGGCTTATGAGCAACAGAAGGCTAGTGACGTCCCCAGATCTATGATATAACATCGCAGAAGGAAGTGGTTGCTCTGAGGGGCAGAAGAAGACCTGTGAGGTGAAGTCACAGTAATAAGTAGAACAATCATATATAGTTAAATCTAAGAACAGGCAAAAGGGTATGAGCATTTATTGCTTTAGATAAATTGTAGATTAAAATACATTTATATCTCCACACAGTAACTCTTTAAAAATCCTCTCCATTCTCAAGAACAGAGGAATTTTTCATTCTGTACTTCACTAATTGTCTAGGTTATCGGTCTCCTCTGTACTCTATCAGAATATTTTGGTTTCTTTGGCAAGGAGAGCACATTTGCAAGCTTCTTGTTAGACAGCAAGCCCAACTCTGAAGCTGTCCATACAACTGAAGCAGGCCAGTTTTGGTGTCCCTGCACCCCTCCAATGTTGTAGAAGTAAAGCAGCCTCTGCTTGTAGCATCATAGAGAGCACATCTGCGATCATTCCACTTGTCTGAAATGTCAATCTTCAGGAGCACACCACCTCCTGGCAAGCAGGAAATTGGGAGGCAGAGAAGGAAAAAGTATAGAAACCCTATTTAAGGTCCCTATACAGTATAAATTAGATAATTGTTGGCTGAACTATCATTTGGCCGATAGCTATCACTCCTGACTCCCCAATATACAGGAATGCTCAGCACAGCTCTCGAATGTTCTCTAAGAGAGTGCTGCAGTCAGACTCCTCTGGCTGTGATGTATCTCTAGGGAGAACAAAAGGATCGGCTGCTGAAATTCATCATGTTGGATCCTTCTCAACAATGACATCATCTGTCAAGAGAAAGTCGGCAGGATCCATTGCTACATCCGTGGGAATTTTACCATCCTTAAGAAAAATACCTTTTTTCATTTGTCTTCCATGCTGCATTCATTTTTTTCTCGTCCATTTTTAAAAAGACCCCTTTATTCAAATGTACCACCAGTGAGACACGGATATAAAATAGATGCAAATCAGAATAGGGCTTGATCTGAATCTCACAGATCTCACACACAGATCCATGTTTTTCACAGATGTATAGATCCATGATACACTATGGGTCATTGTGGTGCCCGAGAAAAAATGGACAGCACATGGATGTTTCATGGAATATGTGATTGTAGCCTTAAAGTGAACCTGACATCTGAATAATGCTGCCCGATCCAGCATGTATCAGGCACTGGCTGTATGAACACAGCCAGGTAAGTTTGACTCCAACACTGCAGAGCTTGTAAGTCCAGGGCAGCAGGCAGGGAGAAGCCGCCAGGGACCCGCCTGTCTTACTGGTCTCTAGTGCGGCTTGACCCTCGTCAACTTTAAAACGTTGAAGTGTTTCAGGATCAAGCACACCTGGCTTAGATCATACAGCCAGTGCCTTGTACATGCTACCCCTGGATCGGCAGCATGTATCAGCTGTCAGGTTCTCTTTAAGATGAAGAGTTGTGCCAATTGTGACTAAAAGTTCCAATGCAGATTACCATGAAGCGGCTCCAAAACAATATTAATATCAGTGATACTGATAAATATTTCTTATAATTAAATGTTCGTCAAAATTAATTGTTTAAATCTGAAAGCTTACAGAATATTAGAATTAGAACCTGAATAAGCACATAGAACATATTTCAATGATTTGGTTATAAATCCATTGACTACTTTTTTGCAGGCAGTATTAAATCTTATGCTAACTGGTAGAGCAAGTCCACATGTCTTCAATGGAGACCAAGCCCTGGATGATCAAAATGTGGAGCAGAAGTATCATGGAGTCCTTACACGCAGTGATGTGGGCTACTTACATTGGAGTAGAGAAGAAATGGAACAAAACAGACTTCCTCAGGTAACAGATGAAAGACATGAGATACTTACTATTTGTTGGCAGCTTGATTTATCCAAATGTTTAGAATTAAAAGTTTCCTGTTTATATCAGAACAGTATTTGACCATTGTCCTTGTTTGGTATGGGTGCTTAGTACTTTTTCAAATTTATAGGGTGAATCTGCAACACCAGACCAAACTTATATGCAGACATTTTGCTGCTTCTGGAAAAGAAGCATAACTTTAAAAGTATACATACTGTACTATGCAAGCGTTTGGGGCAGATGTGGAGAAGATACTTCAGAGTACGAATGCTTTTAAAAATAGTAGTGCTAAGAATTTATTTTAATCAATTAACAAAATGCAAAAGTGAGTAAATAAAAGAGAAATGCAAATCAAATCAATATTTGGTGTGACCACCCCTTGCCTTCAAAACAAGACCAAAGAAGCAATTCCTCATATATTTACAATCCATTATGAAGGAACTCAGCAGGGAGGTTGTTCCAAACATCTTGGAGAACTAACCACAGATCTTCTGTGGATGCAATCTTGTACACACCATTAGTGATGTAATCCCAGACACACTTGATGATGTTGAGATCAGGGATCTATGGGGGCCATATCATCACTTACAGGACCCCCTGATCTTCTTTATGTTGAAGATAGTTCTTAATGACATTGGATGCACATTTGGGATTATTGTCCTGCTTAAAAAAAATTTTAGAGCCACTCAGACATCTTCGCAATGGTTATTTCATGATGGATAAGTATGTGCTTGTATTTCTCAAAAGGGATGGCACCAAGAAATGGGCAACGCTGAGGACCATAGACACATCGATTGGAAAGGAAACTTAGTGCAACAGAAAAAAAAAACACAACATGCTTATATTCTTTAAAACAAATTTTGGTCTTCATGGAATAATTGTGGCCAAAAATCATGCCTTCAATATGGATAAAATGCCAAGTGACTTGAAAATATAGCAACTGGGATGCATAAAAATGTCCCAGTTACGCTGGACTGACGAGTGAAAACTTTAAATATTTGACTGTAACAAAAGGTGTTATTTGGAGGAACGGTAAAGAGTGAAGAGTGGTGGAATATTTTTGCAAGTTTGGGGCTGCTTTTCAGTAAATGGAGTTGGTAATTTGGCCAGGATTAATGGTGTCCTCAATACTTAGCCATCATGTAAAACCAACAGGGAGCTATCTGATTGGCTCCAAATATATTCTGCAACAGGACAATAGCCTCAAACATACAGCCAATGTAATTAAGAGCTATCTGCAGCTTATGTTAGAACCCTCTTGTTAGGTTTTGTTTCAGCTTGCTGGTCACATGACCTTTTTTCCCTATTTAGTCTGGCTCCGCCCTTCTGGCTTTGCTGGACTTCATTGTATTACCTACTCTTAAGCTAGCCGGGTGCTTAGGTGCCTTACTCAGTCAGTTTTGCTTGATCTTAGGATCTCTAAGTAATTTGTTTTCTGTTTTATTTTTCCCTGCTACAATTTCTGTTAGGAGGTGTCCACCTTTTCTCCCAGTCCCTAGTTCTTGTAGGGATTCCTCCCTCGCAACTATAGGTCTTCGTTCAGACTAGCTGAGGACTTTAGCGGGTCTGGTCGCAGGATCAGGTCCCCCGTTACATCGTAGGGATCCAGCTTAGTTCTATTGTAGGGACAGAATTCCCATCTTTCCTTAGTGCTTGTAGCAGATCATAACAGCTTAAAGAACAACAAGAAGTCTTGGAAATTATGATATGGCCTCCATAGTGATTGACGAGACAGAGTGGCCTTCTGGAGACGGGTCCGAGGAGAGGACACGTAGCCATGAGATGTGGAGCTTGTAATGCAGAAGGTAATGTGCCTTAGCAGGACAGAAAGATGGGGACCAGTGAAGGGTCGCGATCAGGAATTCCAGGACATCGGTAGTGGAAGAAAGAGGACACGGAACCGCTGAGCAAGCAAGGAGACTTGCTGATCAGGACAGTAGCGTTAAAGCTGGGTTGTGGCGAATTAGGGAGAAATAATGTGCCTTACTAGCCCTAGAGTAGTCTACAGAGGAAGAATGCTTTGTGGAATAATGTTCCATACTGTAAAGAGAACATCCATAAGACTTTATACTTGCTATTTGTTCATGTGCTCTGTTTCTGTGATTTTTTACTGCTGGGTAGCTGCGTGTTCACACCAGAGATCTGATATAGGTGGTCGAGACCGTGTGGTCTCAGCATTTTTGGAATCAGAAGTGTTGGAGTTTTTCCTAGGGATTTGCTGGGTTGCAGACAGTATTCTCTCCTGTACTGCTCTGTTACGATTTGGTAGGCTGAGGAGAGCAGGCAAAAAAGGCAATACACCAGAGAGGTTGGAATCTACTGGATTGCAGTACCCTGACTAACCACCACAACTAAAGGCAGCCGTGGAGCGTACCTACGTTGGTCCTAGACGCCTCGTCACAGCCTGAGAAGCTAACTACACCTAAAGATAGAAAGAGGAAAACTATCTGCCCCGGAGCAGATCCCCAAAGAACATAGGAAGCCCCGAAACATGTAATGGCGGTTAGACAAGAGGAAATACAGACACAGACAGAAGATAGTATGAGTAAACGTTGGGGCCCAATCTTCCTAGAAAGAAAAGGATAGGAAGGACACTTACTGCAATCCAAAAAACCCTAAAAAAATACCAACTCACTAATTGCAAAAACACCTGAGATCACATGACCTCTACCACCTAAATTAGTTCTCTGGTGTAACAAAACTAAGCAGCAGCCACTGAAAAAACTGGAAAAGGCAAATGAACAAATAACAGTGGCTCAGATAAACTGAGAGGAGCACAAGCCCCCGGAGGGGACCTGGCTGACCTCCACAGAAGTGCAGGACAAAATGCAAAAAGCAAGCACAAAAATAAAAGCAGAAAATATCTTATCTGTTAGCAGAAGATGCAGGCAAGACACAGCTAGCTTCCAAGTGAACCAGGAACCAAAGTTGAGACAAGAACAATTGATCACCGGCAACCCTGATGGGAGGGAACCTCCCTTATACAAGACCAGTCTGTAACACCCGATTGCCAATCTTCACAATCTTCATTGAATAGTTCAGTACTGTTTGTAACCACCAGAGGGAGCGTCTGCTCAGAATTAATTTCTAACACATTCACAACACTGTCCTATCTAGACAGTTTTGGCCCCTGCGTTTGCTCAATCTATTTTCTGTCTGCGTTCGTGTTTTCATCTTGTCTAACCGCCATTATATGTTTGGGGGCTTCCTATTCCTTTGGGGCTCTACTCCGGGGCAGTTAGCTTTCCTCTTTCCATCTTCAGGGGTAGGTAATCTCTCCGGCTGTGACGAGGCGTCTAGGGCACCGTAGGAACGTCCTATGGCTGCTTCTAGTTGTGCAGTTAGTTTAGGGGTCTGCAACCTATTAGATTCCAACCTCTCTGGTGTTTGGCTGCCTTTGCGTTTTTTTTGCTCCTGCCCTCCTCAGCTACCAAAACATAACAATGTATAGTGATCTGTTTTTACAATAGGACTCCATGTTACCATAGAAGGGCTGCCATCCAGAGGCAGGAATGGTTGCCAAGCAGGGTCAGAGCCGAGAGGTCACATCAAGGACAAAATTAGGATCCCTAAGAATAGTTAGAAACATAAATTGGGGTCAAAACAGGAAAACACTAAAACCAAACTGGAGCAATGGACACACACACATACCCAGCGAGGCACTAAGCTATATCTGGCAGCTTTCAGCAGTAAGCTGGAAGATTTAGCAGGGTGTAGTGCTCTCCAGTTGGCTGGAAAAAGAAGCTGATAACTTCAGCTGGGCAGCACACATACTTATACTGTCAGACTGGACAGCACTGCAGCTGCATTATTACTTGTTGTAGCAGCACTGTGTTTGCCCTCATGAGTGAAAGCTGGTGGCTTCACGGAGGAAATAAGTTAATTTTCTCCTGGTGGCTGCATTTTCGCTAAGGCGGCCAGGCAGCATTGTAACATTCTTTACCTATAGAGTAACCCTATATCTGCATGTAAATAGCATTTTCCTAGGTGACAGGTTGTCTTTACGGCACATTTACTGTACATTGAACGAGAACAAACCATCTAACTACAGATCATTAACAACACATCTGAAGCGCGGTCTGATTGTGTAAACAGGATTTTAGACTAACGCCAATCTGTAAATACTTTCCTATAGACGGTTGTATAACTCATTGATAACCAAAAAAGGATATATCCATCAGTAAGTATATCAGAATCTTTTGTATACTGTGGCATTGCTGTACAGAGTAAGAGTGATCTGATGATCATAGGTTCAAGTCCCCTAAGGGTGTTAAAAAAAAAAGTAAACAATTAAAGTTTTTACAAATGTAAACAAAATACAAGCAATGCAAAAATTCAAATCACTCCCCCTTTTTCCCAGTTAACAATTAAAAATTTTTACAGAAATAAACAAATACACATATTTGGTATCAAAACGGCCAGAAAAGTCCAATCTAAATATAAAATTAATTATGGAATACAGAAGGAAAAGCTGAGCAGGATGACATATAGTAAAGAAGATGGGTGGTGGCACTCTTGAAGAGTGGATCACATATGTACTAATGTGACGTATTGCACTCACCTCTCAACACAGACTGCTACACTTTTCTCCTTCTTGATCCTTAGATCAAGTGTCTGTACGAGCGGCTGGATAATGGTGAAATACAACAGTGTGCTGTTCACTCAGAAATGAATTAGATACAAATGCATGTGGGGTGGCTTGGTACTTGTTTATTAACCCCTTCCCGACATGCGCCGTACTAGTACTGCTGCTCTGCGGGAACTAAGTTCACGCAAACAGCTATACTAGCACGGCGGCACAATCGCGCAGCCTCACGCTGAGCGCCGCGGTGATTGCGTGCAGGTGTCAGCTATATGTGACAGCTGACACCCCGCAGCAATACCCACGATCGGTGCTAGCGCCGATTGTGGGCATTTA
This sequence comes from Oophaga pumilio, assembly GCA_009801035.1. Lineage (NCBI taxonomy): Eukaryota > Metazoa > Chordata > Amphibia > Anura > Dendrobatidae > Oophaga > Oophaga pumilio. Next base: position 21,544 of record VIAB01023319.1, on the reverse strand, counting down.
ACCCCTCTGATGCCACTGTCAGTAGTGACAGCGGCACACAGAAGAATCGTGCAGGTGGGGCTCCCTGAGCGCTCCCACCGGAACAACGCGATGGCAGCGGGGTCCTTCCGGGTCCTGCAGGGAGGTAGCTTGTGAGCGCCAGCTGAGAGCAGGCGCCGGCAAACCTCCTTCACTGCCTGTCAGATCGCTGATCTGACACTGCAGCGATCTGACATGATACAGTGATGTCCCAACCTAGGACAATGTTATAAAGGAAAAAAAAAAAAATTAGATTGTGCAAAAATATTTTTTTTAAAAATCCCCAAATAAAAACATTTTTTTTCCAATAAATACATTTATTTATGTAAATAAAAAAAAATAAAAGTACACATATTTGGTATCGCTGAGTCCGTAACAACCCGCTCTATAAAACTGTCCCACTAGTTAACCTCTTCAGTGAACACTGTAAAAAAATAAATAAAAAACTGCTTTATCATCATACTGCCGAACAAAAAGTGCAATAAAACACGATCAAAAAGACAGCTGTAAATAAAATTGGTACCACTGAAAACATCATCTTGTCCCACAAAAAACAAGACCTTACATGACTCTGTGGGCCAAACTATGGAAAAATTGTAGCTCTCAAAATGTGGTGATACAAAAACTATTTTTTGCAATAAAAAGCGTCTTTTAGTGTGAGACAGCTGCCAAAAGTAAAAACCTGCTATAAATAGTAAATAAAACCCCCGTTTATCACCCCCTTAGTTAGGGAAAAATAATAAAATAAAAAAATTTATTTATTCATTTTCCTATTAGGGTTAGGGTTGGGGTTAGGGTTAGGGTTGGGGCTAAAGATAGGATTAGGGTTGGAGCTAAAGTTAGGGTTAGGGTTGGGAATAGGGCTAGGACTAGGGTTAGGGTTGGAATTAGAGTTAGGGTTGGAATTAGGGTTA
>VIAB01023316.1:2590-13142 GCA_009801035.1 Oophaga pumilio | reverse complement strand
CACAGTCTGCAGGGATGGGTGAGAATACACTAGGAAAGGGTATATAAAATCATGAGCCCCACGCAGCCTCCTCATATAATGCATGAGCCCCACACAGCCTCCTCTATACTGCATGAGCCCCACAGCCTCCACATCTACTGCATAAGACCACCATATCCTGGATGAAGCCCCATAGTCTCCCTATATTCAGCATGAGCTCCACACAGCATACCTATATACTGCATGATCCCCACACAGCCTACTCATATACTGCATGAGCCCCACACAGCCTCCTCAAATACTGCATGAGCCCACACAGAGCCTCTCCCATATGCAGCATGAGCCACACCCAGCATCGCTATATACTGCATGAGCCCCACACAGCCTCCCAATATACACCATGAGCCCCACACAGCCTCCTCATATACTGCTTGAGCCTCACACAGCCACAGGGTATATGGCCACGGGACTATGGGATGGAGGATGTGTGATGGGTATATGTGCACTGGACTATGGGATGGAGGATGTGTATGATGGGTATATGGGCACGGGACTATTGGATGGAGGATATGTATGATGGGTATATGGGCACGGGACTATGGGATGGAGGATGTGCATGATGGGTATATGCGCACTGGACTATGGGATGGAGGATGTGTGATGGATATATTGGGACAGGATTATGGGATGGAGGATATGTATGATGGGTATATGGGCACAGGACTATGGGATGGAGGATGTGTGATGGTATATGGGCACTGGACTATGGGATGGAGGATGTGTGATGGGTATATGGGCACTGGACTGTGGGATGGTGGATATGTATGATGGGTATATGGTCTTGGGACTATGGGATGGAGGATATGTATGATGGGTATATGGGCACGGGACTATAGGATGGAGGATATGTATGATGGGTATATGGGCACTGGACTGTGGGATGGAGGATGTGTTATGGGTATATGGATACTGGACTATAGGAAGGAGGATATGTATGATGGGTATGTGGTCACGGGACTATGGGATGGAGGATATGTATGATGGGTATATGGGCACTTGACTATGGGATGGAGGATGTGTGATGGGTATATGGGCAGGGGACTATGGGATGGAGGATATATATGATGGATATATGGGAACATGACTATGGGACAGAGGATGTGTAATGGGTATATGGGCACTGGACTATGGGATGGAGGATATGTATGATGGGTTTATGGGCACAGGACTATGGGATGATGGGTATATGGGCACGGGACTATAGGATGAAGGATATGTGATGGTATATGGGCACTGGACTATGGGATGGAGGATGTGTGATGGGTATATGGGCACTGGACTATGGGATGGTGGATATGTATGATGGGTATATGGTCTTGGGACTATGGGATGGGGATATGTTTGATGGGTATATGGGCACTGGACTGTGGGATGGAGGATGTGTTATGGGTATATGGATACTGGACTATGGGAAGGAGGATATGTATGATGAGTATGTGGGCACGGGACTATGGGATGGAGGATATGTATGATGGGTATATGGGCACTGGACTATGGGATGGAGGATGTGTGATGGGTATATGGGCAGGGGACTATGGGATGGAGGATATATATGATGGGTATATGGGCACATGACTATGGGACAGAGGATGTGTAATGGGTATATGGGCACTGGACTATGGGATGGAGGATATGTGATGGGCATATGGGCACTGGACTATGGGATGGAGGATAATCATTATAATTTGTTACAACTAACCACAGTTAGTTACTATGCCCGGGCAACGCCGGGCTCTTCAGCTAGTCAGTTATAATTCCATCAGCGGCACTAAAAACCCGCTCTGACAAAACGCTAGTGGCAGAGAAGGCCAGGACCTCCAAGGCATAGAGAGCCAGTTCATGCCACATGTCTAACTTGGATACTCAATAATTAGAAGGCACAGAGGAATCACGAAGGACGTTGGTACGGTCAGCAAGGTACTCCCTCAGCATCTCCCAAACTTTGCACTCCTTGTGAGAGTACCCCGCGCCTCAGGGCCTGTGCAATGGGAGGATCTGAGAATACTCTCCCAGAACTTTGACAGTGTTCCCCTGCCTTCTGCTTGATTGCAATTGTGTCTCTCTCGCCTGTACACCTTGGTTGTCCAACGAACTGTGACCTCTGCCGCCAGTGTTTTCAGATGGGAATTTTTTCGATAATTCCGCAACAAGGGCCTTCTGGTACTGCCCCATTTTATTAGACCTATCTGCCTGGGGAATAAGAGATAGAAAGTTCTCTTTGTAGCGTGGGTCTAGAAGTGTCACCAACCAGTAATGACTGTCACCCAAAATTTTGAGAACTCGAGGGTCACGGGAAAGGCAGCGTAACATAAACTCAGTCATGCATGCCAGACTGCTAACAGGCAAGACTTCCGTGTCCTCAGCAAAAGGATGACTGACCATGCTCTCAATCTTCTCCTCCTCCCTGTCTTCAGGTCATCCACGCTGAACAGACGGTATGACAGTTGTGCAGGTAGTACCGTCTATAGCGCAACTCTTGTTCTTCCTCCTCCTCATTGTCACACAATCCATGTTGGGATGAGATGAGACTTGGCTGTGTGTAATCACCCTGTATGGTTCCTTGCACCATCTCATCGTGCTCTGCCTGCAATACATCCTCTTTGATTGTGAGCAGAGAGCGTTTCAGAAGACAGAGAAGTGGGATGGTGAGGTTAATTATGACGTCATTGTCACTCACCTTCTTTTTGGAGTCCTCACTGTTTTTGAGCATGGTACATATGTCTGGCACCCATGTCCACTCCTGAGGTCTTATGTGTGGAGTCTGAACTGAATACCGACGGCCTTGTTGATGCTGGTAGTTAACAACTGCCCTATTCTGCTCACAAATCCTTCCCAACATCTGCAGTGTGGAGTTCCAACATGTGGGGACATCACACACCAGTCGGTGAGCTGGAAGCTGCAAACGCTACTAAAGAACAGCAAGGGCAGCTGAAGATGTAGCTGACTTTCTAAAATGGGCACACAGGTGGCGTACTTTGACAAACAGATCCGGCAGCTCCGGATAGGTTTTGAGAAACCGCTGAATCACGAGGTTAAGCACATGGGCCAAGCATGGTACATGTGTGACCTTGCCTCGCCTCAGAGCCGCCACCAGGTTTCGGCCATTGTCACACACAACCATGCCTTGCTGTAGGTTCAGAGGTGTCAGCCACAGATCTGCCTGCTCTTTCAGAGCAGTCCACAACTCTTCAGCATTATGCGGTTTGTGACCTAAGCATATTAGCTTCAGCAAAGCCTGTTGCAGCTTGGCTGAGGCAGTGCTGTAGTGCTTCCAGGTTGTGACTGATGTGGTCATTTTGGAGATGGAGGCTGAAGAGGAGGAGGAGGAGCACACTGTGTGGGGTACCCTGATTGGGGTATTGGCAGAGTTTTTAAAAAAACAACCAGACTCGGGAAGACCTAACAGTTGTACTGGCAACTTCAATCATGTTGGTGTTACGGGGAACGGTTGCCCGCCTTCTGTCTGCGGCTACCACACAGCTTCTTCCTGCCTGTTGGGGGGCTATGCCTCCCTCCCCCTGTGTGCTGCTGTCCTCGCTCTGCATATCCTCCTGCCAGGTTGGGTCACTTACTATATCATCCACCACTTCATCTTTCATTTCCACACCCTGGTCCTCCTCCTGACTTTCTGGCAATTATGTCTCATCATCATCCACCTCTTGTGACACTTTCCCACTGTTGCCTTCGTGTGACTGTGGCTGCTCTAATATTTGGGCATCGCTACATGCGATCTTCTCTTGCCCTGCTTCAAGTGGACCGGGCAAGAGGCCCAAATCTATGAATAGAAAAGTGAACAGCTTTTCTGAGTGTCCAAGTGTGGGATCAATTGTCTCCGGGCACTCAGCATGGTGGGAGGAAGGAGGATCAGGGTGAGGAATATACGGTCCAGACTCATGGCTACTGAGATTTGACCGTGTGGAAAGCAGGGTGGTGGTGGTGACAAAGTGAGTGGATGCATTATCTGCTATCCAACCAACAACCTTTTGACACTGCTCTGGGTTCAATAGTGATGTGCTGCGGTTCCCTTGTAATTGGGACAGGAAGATCAGGTGAGACGATGTGGGTGTTTGTTGTGGCACAATTTCAGCTTGCCCACGGCCTCGGCCTCTGCATGCACCATCACCATCACGTCCAATTCCCCGTCCCTTGCCACACGCCTTGTCCATTTTAAATGGAGGACAATATTTTCCACGTTCACTACAAATGGCTGAATTTGGAGCAAACTTAATAAGTGATCTGTGTGATGGAAAACCAGAGTTTTAAATAGCTGGCCTGCAGGTAACTAATTTTAACAGCAAACTGGTCTCAATACCTTCGCTAACACACTGCAACAAAATTTAAATGGAAGCCAGAAATGACAGAATTTTGAGCGCACTTATGTGATCTGTGTGACGGACAAACCACAGTTTTAAATAGATGGATTTTTAGCACTGTAATATGGAAAGGGTCTGGCTGTATGCTGCAGTGCCAACAAGCAAATGGAGCAGAAAAACAGTGTTCTCTGGATTGCTTTTTAAGCAAATAATCAGGATTAAGATAAAAAAAAAATTATTCCTGGCCCCTGATAACTGGGGCTATCTCTAGAAATATCTGTAAAAGCAGCAGCAGCAGACAGAACTGGAATGGACCTGTCATGCTGCAGCACTGCAGGTAAATGTAGAGTAACACAAACTTCACTAACATGGCAGCAGAATGGAGAGAGGGCTGAAATCCTGCTCAGAGCAGACCAGCAGAACTGCAGCAAGGCTACCACCAGGTTGCAGAAGAATAGTCAGACAAGCCGGGTTGGTACCAGAGAGTAGCGTAGTACCAAGGGGAATACCAAACACATAGTCAGAGGAGTGTCAAAAGGTCAGGACCGGTCCATAGCAGAGGTACCAGAAGGAAGAGACAGAATCAGGTCAGAGCCAAAACAGAGTCAAGTACTGGGGAATTCAAACACACAGGGACACACAGAGAGGGGACGGGTAGGAGAGGAGTGCACAGACATGGGCAAGGTCAGCTAAATGCAGCAGGACAAGTCAGGGTTTCACCAGATGCAGCTACACACACCGTAGGCAGGAAATATAACTGGCACTGCCTGCAGTATGCAGCTCAGAGAAATAGCAGACCCGACACCGGAATAAGGCAAAGAAAGTTAACCCCTGACATGACCAGACCGGGAAAGTTGAGACAAGAACCAAAACCCAGTCAGGATCATGACAGGACCCTCTTGCTATATGCACCGCAGTCTGCCACATACACTGCCTTCCTGCCTAGCACTGATATTTATGCAGCTGGATTAGTCCTCAGAAGGACTGTTAGTTAAGATGGATAGGTGTATAGTATATTGTGGTATTCCTACACTAACTAAGAAGCAAGCAAATCTCTCCCTAGTTCAGCAGCACCTCTCCCTACACTGAATGATTCCGGAGTAGACTGTGACCAGCATGGCGGTGCCAGGTCTGATAGAGACGTGATGACGCTGTGTGGCCAGCCAATCACTGTAATGCCGCAACCAACATGGCTGCAGCATTACAGTGTGTGGCAGACAATCCCTGCATATTCATTGACTGTCTAAAGAGCGCTAAACATGCAGGGAGGGGACCAGAGCTCCCGCCTAGCAACCCCAGAAATACTTGGCAAGCTCCGAGCATCTCGAGCAGTGAGATGCTCAGGCGAGTACTGAGTAGTGGCGAGCATGCTTGCTCATGACTAGAGTTGAGCGAAACAGGTCGGTCAGATTCAAAAATCGCCGACTTTCGCCAAAGTCGGGTTTCATGAAACGAAACCCGACCATGGCGAGAGGTCGGTCACGTGTTCGGCGACCATTTTGCCAAAGTCGGTTTTCCATACTACTTTAAGGGCCTTTTCTCGGCCAATGAGCAAGTGGGCAACGCGATGACATGGGCAGCGGCCAGCACCATCTTAGAATAGGGCATTGCAGCGATTGGCTGGCTTTGTGTGGCGTCACAGTGCATATAAAATCCCTCAGCGCCGACTGCCATCTTACTTCTGTTGATCTTAGTGTAGGGAGAGGTTGCTGACGATGATTCTCAGCAGGGAGAACATTAGGCAGGCCCCAAAAACAAAAACTGTGCTTGTGCTGATAGCGATTAGCTGTACAGTTACTGTGCAGTGACAGGGGAGGATATTGGTGTGTGCAGCAATGCTGGTTCTTAGGCTGCCTGCCAGTGACAGGCTAGAAATTGATTGTGTGGAGCAGCAGAGCTGATTACTAGGCTGCCTGCCAGTGACAAGGGGGAAATTTCTTTCAGTTACCGAGTGTTCATTTTTTCCAACACCGTATAGAGCTGTACGCTCCTCACAGTACCGTATACCGGCTGGTATCACGGACAAATACATTCTGACTATCTGTGTCTTACTGCTGAAATATATACGGATATTTACAATTCCCCCAACACTGTATACAGCTGTACGCTACAGATAGAGCACAATTTTCCTGATTTTCATATTCAGGTGTTAGCCAGACTGGGCCTGTGACCGTGTGTCTTACTGCTGAAATATATATGAATATTTTAAATTCCCCCAACACTGCATACAGCTGTATGCTACAGATAGAGTACACTTTTCCTGATTTTCATATTCTGGTGTTAGCCTCTGACTGTGTGTGTTGCTCCTGAAATATATACGGAGATTTACAATTCCCCCCAACACTGTATACAGCTGTACGCTACTGATAGAGTAAACTTTTCCTGATTTTCATATTCTGGTGTTAGCCAGACTGGGCCTGTGACCATGTGTCTTACTGCAGAAATATATATACGGAGATTTACAATTCCCCAACACTGTATACAGCTGTACGCTACTGATACAGTACACTTTTCCTGATTTCCATATTCTGTTTTATCCAGACTGGGCCTGTGACCGTGTGTCTTACTGCTGAAATATATACGGAGATTTAAAATTCACCCAACACTGTATACAGCTGTACGCTACAGATAGAGTAAACTTTTCCTGATTTTCATATTCTGGTGTTAGCCAGACTGGGCCTGTGACCATGTGTCTTACTGCTGAAATATATACCTGTATATGGAGATTTGCAATTCCCCCAACACTGTATACAGCTGTATGCTACTGATACAGTACCCTTTCCTGATTTCCATATTCTGGTGTTAGCCAGCCTGGGCTTCTGAGTGTGTGTATTGCTCCTGAAATATATACGGAGATTTACAATTCACCCCAACACTGTATACAGCTGTACGCTACTGATAGAGTAAACTTTTCCTGATTTTCATATTCTGGTGTTAGCCAGACTGGGCCTCTGATTGTGTGTGTTGCTCCTGAAATATATACGGAGATTTACAATTCCCCCAACACTGTATACAGCTTTACGCTACAGATAAAGTACACTTTTCCTGATTTTCATATTCTTGTGTTAGCCAGACTGGGCCTCTGACTGTGTGTGTTGCTCCTGAAATATATACGGAGATTTACAATACCCCCCAACACTGTATACAGCTGTACACTTCTGATACTGTACACTTTTTTTGTTTTTTATATTCTAATGTAATCCATACTGAGCCTGTGAGAGTCTGTGTCTGTTACTCCGCAAATATATACGGAGATTAAAATTTTTCACCTTCACCGTATACAGCTGTACGCTTTTGATACTGTACCATATATCTGCTGTTATTTTGGGTACATTAACACAAACATGAGGAATTATGGTGGAAGAGGTCGCGGCCATGGTCGTGGGGGGCCACCTGCTACTGATGGTGGTGGTGCATCTGCTGGTAGTGCCAAAAGCACAATAGCACCTAAGGCAGGAGGTGTTGAGCCTGCCTCATCGTCTGGCTCCAGAAGGCCTGGAAGGTTCCCTTTTCTGGGAGTAAGTAAACCACTTTTAAAGCGGGAGCATCAGGAGCAGGTTTTGGCTTACATTGCCAAAACAGCCTCCAGCTCTATCTCCTCCTCTTCTGAAGTTTCAAAAGCTCCAATCACTGAGTCGTCAGTGCAGGCTTCTGGTCAGGAACAACCCCTTTCCTTGTGTCCTTCACCCCCACCAAAAGTGAAGGATGCGGCAGCCCACACTTCAGATTACTCCATGGAGCTCTTTTCACATACCATGCCTGGGTTATCAAGTCAAATCCTGAATTACCCAGTCCAAGATGAATCTGACATGGAGTGCACTGATGCACAGCCACTGCTAGATGATTGTGCTGGTACATTCAACCACAGCACTACATTGCCCTCGCAGTCTACTGAGCCAGAATGTGACCCTGATGAAACTCAGGTGCCTCTTCCCGCATACTCTATCACCTTACACGGTGACACAGAGGAAGGTGCAGATGAAATTGAATAGGAGGTGATGGATGACCGAGTTGTTGACCCGGATTGGCATCCAGTGGGGGAAGAGGGTGCCACTGGCACTAGCACACAAGAGGAGAAGGATCCGCAGCAGGTATCGACATCACAGCTCGGGTTATCTGGCAGGCCCGTATCACTCCAAAAAGGTGTTTAAAAAAAAAGAGTTGCAAGACAGGTTGTCCAGACAGTCAAATTAGCACAGCGTGCAAGCCCTGAAAATTCATACCATAATAGAACGAGTCCAGTGGCACTTTTTTGACCAAAATCCTAGTGATGAGGTAAAGGTTATCTGTAAAAAGCCGAGGGAAAAATCTCAAAAATTTGAATACCAGTTGCATGCTTAGACATTTACTGAACATGCACTTGCAAGCGTGGACGGACTACAAAAACTCAGGTAGCACATAAGCACCGTCTCCTACTGAAGTTAGCCAGCAACGCTCCATCGCTTCCCCCACTGTAATGCCACCGGTTGCCACACCACCAGCTAGAAATGTTGAGGTGTCGTCGCAAGGCCAAACCATCACAATGTTTTTGCAACGAAAGACTGCATCTAGGCCATCACCACCACCATCACCATCAACAACCCCCTCTCAATCCGTCATGTCCATCGATAGTTCCCCTATATGCAGCTCTCAAATCCAGCTCACCCTACCAGACACTCTGAGTAGGACAAGAAAGTACTCATCCTCTCATCCGCGTACACTGGGTTTGAACGCCTGCATTGCCAAACTGATCTCATTAGAGATGATGCACTTCCGTTTGGTTGAAAGCGCAGCGTTCCGAGAGCTCATGACCTACGCTGTCCCACGCTATGACCTACCCAGTCGCCACTTCTTTTCTAGAAAAGCCATCCCTGCCCTCCACCTGCATGTGTAAGACCGCATTGTCCATGCACTCAAACAATCAGTGAGTGGAAAGGTGCACCTCACAACAGATGTATGGACCAATAGGCATGGCCAGGGCCGTTACATGTCCATCACTGCGCACTGGGTTAATGTGCAGAAAACAAGAAGAACAGAAAAATGACCATATGTCCATTAAAAGGTATATACTTTATTTAATTTGTATCACATATTAACATAGGGAGTTAAAAAACTGTATGTATACATCAATATAATAATAATAATACATAAACATAAACAAAAAAGGACAATAACATGCGGGTCATTGGGCATGCAAAAGAGTAAGAGAATCCGCTGTTAGAAAATGTCACATGAAAAATAAAAAATAAAACATAAATGACCAGTGAACAGAAAAATCCGACATGTGACCAAAAATTACTGAGTGAATATTACTATAATCACAATTAGTGCAAAAATTATCACATACTGTTCATATATCAAAAAATTACATAAAAAATGTGCAAAATTCACAAAAAATACCTCAAAAAAAGTGAAAAAAAATTCTCACATAAAGTGCATAAGTGCTAAATGTATAAAAAGACACCACTAGGTGTCAGTGCAAACACAATATTGTGCAACAATCCTAGTCAGTGGACTAGCTTGCATGAACCCAGAATATCACATACACTGCTGCCAAGGAATATATCAGACAACCATAAGTGAGTACTAATAAATACTTACAGCTAGCAGTGCTCCCGTGGACCCGCATGTACGTCCTCCCCAACGCGCGTTTTGGCACGTAGCCTTCGTCAGGTTTCGCCAAAACGCGCGTTGGGGAGGACTCTTCTTGTTTTCTGCGATTTAAATATGCGACTGTCCATTTTTCTGGCCCGTAGTCTGCAGGTTGATTAGCTACCTTACATTACTACTCATTTGAGTGATATTTCGGTGTGCAGGTCATATTTCCTGTTATGTCTTTTAACTGGGTTAATGTGGTGGATGCAGGCTCCACAGGGGATAGAGGCGGTGGGACAGTGCTGCCTAGCCCACGGTATAGGCAACAGTTGGCTGTTGGCGCTCGACCCTCCTCCTCCAGAAGCGAAAGCTCGTCAACAGAGCGCAGTCACACGAGCACTATATCCGCAACTGCTAGTGTTGCACACGAGGTGTCCCACTATCGAACAGCTAGTGGTAAGCGTCAGCAGGCTGTTTTACAAATGATGTTTGGGTGACAACAGACACACCGCGGAGGTACTGGCCCACTACTTGTGGCGAGAAACTGAGACATGGCTTGGTCAGTATACATCTTGAGCCAGCCAAGGTAGTCAGTGATAACAGCCATAATTTTGTGGCGGCCATAG
>VIAB01023313.1:23228-35332 GCA_009801035.1 Oophaga pumilio | reverse complement strand
AAGAGAATGCCAAAAGTGTGCAAAGCAGTCATCAAAGCAAAGGTAGCTACTTTGAAGGACCTAGAATATAAGACATAATTTCTGTTGATACACACTTTTTTGTTAAGTATATAATTCCACATGTGTTAATTCATAGTTTTGATGCCTTCAGTGTGAATTTACAATTTTCATAGTCATGAAAATACAGAAAAATCTTTAAATGAGGTGTGTCCAAACTTTTGGTCTATACTGTATATAGATATATTTATCTATCTATATCGGCCATGTCCTTGTCCCAGCGCAGCCTTCAGTTGTCCATACCACAGTCATTGGAATGCAAGCCAATGCCCCACAGGCCACAGTACTAAATTCACACATTTCTCATCTGCTTGCGCTCGATTTGTTGCCTTTTAGGCTGGTGGAGACGGAAACTTTCCGCAACCTGATTCCGGAGGCTGTCCCAAGGTACTCTGTCCCCTGCTGCTACTATTTCTTCCGGTGTGTCGTCCCGGCATTCATTACACAAGCACGTATCCCACAACATTACCTGTGCCCTCAACAATGCAGTTACTGGGAAAGTACACCTAACCACGGACATGTGGACAAGTGCTTCTGGGCAGGGATGGTACATCTCCCTGCCGCCACACTGGAATAACATAGTATAAGCCGGGACCAAGTCGGACCTTGGAATGGAACACTTCCACCCGATGCAGAGGATTACAGGCCCTAGGTCAATCAGGATTGCCCCCACAGTCTACAGCTCCTGCACCTCCTCCTCCTATTCACCCTCCATCTCCGAATTGAGCAGATCAGTCACAAGCTGGAAGCACTGCAGCACTGCCTCAGCCAAACGGCAACAAGCTGTGCTGAAGCTAATATGCTTAGGTGACAAACTGCACAATGCTGAAGAGTTGTGGACAGCTCTGAAAGAGCAGGCAGATCTGTGGCTGACACCGCTGAACCTACAGCCAGGCATGATCATGTGTGACAATGCCCGGAACCTAGTGGTGGCTCTGAGGTTAGGCGAGCTCACACACGTACCATGCCTGGCCCATGTGCATAACCTCGTGGTTCAGCGGTTTCTCAAAACCTATCTGGAGCTGCCAGATCTGCTTGTGGATGTACGCCACCTGTGTGCCTATTTTAGAAAGTCAGCTACAGCTTCAGCCTCCCTTGCCGTACTTCAACAGCATTTGCAGCTTCCGTCTCACCGACTGGTGTGTGATGTCCCCACGTGTCTGAACTCTACACTGCATATGTTGGAAAAGATTTGTGAACAGAAGAGGGTAATTGTTGACTACCAGCATCAACAAGGCCGTTGGTATTAAGTTCAGTCTCCACACATAAGAACTCAGGAGTGGACATGGATGTCAGACATATGTACCATCCTACAAAACTTTGAGGAGTCCACCAAGATGATGAACGGCGATGATGCCATAATAAGCATCACCATCCTTCTTCTCTGCATTATGAAAAGCTTTCTGCTAACAATGAAAGAGGAAGCATTGCAAGCGGGGCACGATGAGATGGAGCAAGGAACCAAACAAGGAGATTACACACAGCCCAGCCTCATGCCATCCCAATGTGGATTGATTGACAATGAGGAAGAAGAGGAGGAGGAAGAACAGGAGCTACTTTCATGCGCTGTAGACGGTACTACAAGCACAACTGTCATACTGTCTATTCATTGTAGATGGCCTGAGGACAGGGAGGAGGAGGACAGCATGGTCAGTCGTGCTGTTGGTGAGGACACGGAATTCTTGCCTGTTAGCAGTCTGGCACGCATGGCAGATTTTTTGTTGCGCTGCCTTTCCCATGACCTTCACATTATCAAAATTTTCAGTGACACTTATTACTGGTTGGTGACACTTCTAGACCCACGCTACAAGGAGAACTTTCAATCTCTTCTTTCAGATTCAGATAGTTGTACTAAAATGTTGCAGTATCAGAGGGCCATTATTGCAGAATTATTAAAAAATTCCCATCTGAAATCACTGGCGGCAGATGTCATAGTTCTATGGACAACCAAGGAGTAGAGGCGAGAGAGACACAACTCCAATCAAGCAGAGGGAGGGTAACACTGGCAAAGTTCTGGGACAGCTTTCTCAGACCCTCCCATCGCCCTGGCCCAGAGGCGCGAGGTACTCTCACAAGGAGTGCAAAGTTTGGGAAGATGCTGAGGGAGTACCTTGCTGACCGTACCAACGTTCTCCATGATTCCTCTGTGCCTTTTAATTATTAGGTATCCAAGCTGGACACATGGCACGAACTGTCTTTCTATGCCTTGGAGGTCCTGGCCTGCCCTGCCACTAGCGTTTTGTCAGAGTGGGTTTTTAGTGCTGCTGGTGGAATTATAACTGATTAGCTCATCCGCCTCTCAACTGAAAATGCTGACAGGCTGACTTATAAAAATGAACAAGGGCTGGATTGGGCCAGACTTCACTACACCACAGAATGATAACAGCGAAACTTAACCTACAGTACAGTGTCTTTTCTGTGAGGTATAATCCCATGCACCTCTTCACACCCACACATGGGTATACGCTTCCTGAGTTTGGCTATTTGGTGTGTTATCCTCCTCCTTTTCCTCATCCTCATCATAGACCATCACTAGATCACCATGGTGACTGTGGTCCATGATGCAACAGCCAACTTATTGTGTAAAAGGGTGTTTTTGATGCCCCTTAAAAAAATGTTTACACAGTATGTTGATGTGTACCCAAAGGGGGAAATGTTTGTCAGCCCATACGTATATGTGCGTTACAAGTATAGGATACTCGCTCCTTTCAACTGAGAAAACATTTTTCGGAGGCCATCCAGCACGTCTCTTCAGACACCACCACTAGAACACGAGGGTGAACGTGTTTCAAGATGCAACAGACACTATATTTTTTTGCAAGGATGTTTATGATGGCTGTAAAAAAATTATTTACACAGTAGGTTGATGTGTACCCCCTAGGGGGAATTGTTTGTCAGCCCATACACTTAGTGTATGGGCATTACAAGTATAGGAGACCCGCTCCTTTGTAATGGGAACAGAATTTTAGGAGGCCTTCCTCCACATCTCTTCCAAGCGGTTTTGGGGTGCATCCAAATTTGGGGCAGGCCTTACATTTACTGCATAGGCAAACAGTATAGGAGACCCACTTCCTAATAATGTGAACTTTGTTGGTTGTTCATCTTCAACAATGCAATTCTCCTCTCAAAGTTCATCAGTCTCAACACTGCAAAACTACAATGCAGGGTCTTTAGCCTCAACACTGCAATTCTCCACTGCAAGTTCTTCAGGCTCACCACTGCAATTCACCAATGCAGGTTCTTCAACCTCAACACTGTAATTCTCCACTCCCGGGTCTTCAGCCTCAACACTGCAATTGTCCACTGCAGGTTCTTCAGGCTCTCCACTGCAATTCACCAATGCAGGTTCTTCAGCCTCAAAGTTGCAATTCTCCACTGCTGGTTCTTCAGGCTCAACACTGAAATGCTCCACTGCTGGGTGTTCTTCCACAACACTGCAATGCTACAATGCAGGTTCTTCGGGCTCAACATTGCAATGCTCCACTGCTGGGTGTTCTTCCTCACCACTGCAATGTTACAATGCAGGTTCTTTGGGATCAACATTGCCATACTCCACTGCTGTGTGTTCAGCCTCCACACTTCAATGCTCCACTGCTGTGTGTTCATCTTCAATACTGCAATTGTCCACTGCTGGGTCTTCAGCCTCAACACTGCAATTGTCCACTGCAGGTTCTTCTGGCTCAACACTGACATGCTCCACTGCTGGGTGTTCAGCCTACACACTGTAATGCTGGAATGCAGGTTGTTCAGCCTCAACACTGCAATTATCCAATGCTGGTTAATCAGGCTCAATACTGAAATGCTCCACTGCCGAGTGTCCTTCCTCAACACTGCAATGCTACAATAAAGTTTCTTCAGCCTCAACACTGCATTGCTCCACTGATGGGTCTTTAGCCTTAACACTGCAATTGTCCACTGCTGGGTCTTTAGCCTCAACACTGCAATTGTCCACTGCATGTTCTTCAGGCTCAACACTGAAATGTTCCAATGAAATGTTCCAATGCAGGTTCTTCAGCCTCAACAACACAATTCTCCACTGCTGGTCCTTCAGCCTCAACACTGAAATTTTACACTGCTGGTCCTTCAGCCTCAACACTGACATTCAACAATACAGGTTCTTCAAACTCAACAATGAAATGCTCTACTGCCAGGTGTTCTTTAGCCTCTACATTGCAATGCTCCACTGCCGGGTCTTCAGCCTCAACACTGCAATTCTCCACTTCAGTTCATTCAGCCTCAACACTGAAATTTTCCACTGCAGGTTTTCCAGACTCAATACTGACATTCTCCACTGCCACGTCTTCATCCTCAACAATGACATTCTCCAATGCAGGTTATTCAGGCTCAACAATTCACTGCGTTGACAAACAATATGGGAGTACCAAATTAATAGGAGCAATGTTTTCAGGTGGCCATCCAGTACATTGGTTCAAAGGGTTATTGGGGTGTGTGTAACGTTGGGGCAGGGCAGGCCTTGCATTCAATGCCTAGGCAAACAGTATGGCAGTACCAAATAAAGCTTAATGGGAACTTTGGTTTAATGTGGCCATCCAGTACATTGTTTGCTTCAAAGGCTTATTGGGGTGCATGTAACTTTGGGACAGTGTAAGCCTTGCATTCAATGCATAAGCAAACAGTATGGGATACCAAATTAATACTTGGAACTTTGGTTGCACGTGGTCATCCATGACATCTGTTCAAAGGGTTGTTGAAGTGCGTCCAAATTTTGTGCAGCCCTGCCACTCACTGCATACGCAATAACAGTATAAGTTACCCACTGTTTAATTATGTGAAAAACAAAGCATAGCAGGCCAATGGCTCTCTAAGAAAAGTGAGGGCCTGGTGCTAGCACTATAAAAATAGACTTTGTGATTTTCAGAGTCCCTCCTTTGTAATGAAACAGGATGTGTCAGATGATGTGTCACACACCACATGGCCAAATAAGGTTGTAAAATTTTAAAATGATATTTCCCAGTCAATGCATTTGTCTTGGTTTAAAACAATGGTAAAGTTGAAAAACGCATCAAAAACGTGACGTGTGAACATAGCCCAAGTGTTGGAGGTACATTTTTTGGGGGGTTATTTGCTTTGCCGTACATACAAATCATTACCCTGGAAAGGATGTTACTTAATATATTTCCCAGGAAAATCCAATTTTGTATGTTTTATTGTGTGCCCGTAAAAGTGGCGTAACACTCTGACAACATTGTTCATAGTTGCGACCTGGGTGTCAGAAATGCTTCCAGGGATATTCCCCATGATGTTCCCATGTCATTTGACCACTGTTTCCATCAATTTCAGACATTTTTAGGCCCTAAAAGGACCCCGTGGACAGGGGGGGGGTGGGGGTTCGCAGCAAAAATGCTCGGTTTTCCCATAGACTTACATTGGGCTTCTTGATCGGGTCGATCACCTGAGCATTCCAGTTTGCTCGACACGAGCAACGAGCACCCGAACATTTTAGTGCTCGCTCATCACTAGCTAGAGCTATATAAAAATAAAGATTATTATTATTATCCAAAACCACCTTCAGTGTAAAGATGAACTAGGAGACATGGAATTGATATGGCCACCAGACAGCCTTGATCTGAACATCATCAAATATATATGGGATTATATGAAGAGACAGAAGGATTAGCATAAGCTTACATCCACAGAAGATCTGTGGTTAGTCCTCCATTATGTTTGTGTAAACAGGTTCACGGACGCAACAGCTCAGAGAATGTGAATTCAGTAATAACTTGAAACAACAAGAATTTATTTGATTGCACAAACAGATTTGGTGCCTAGGGCACAATGCAAAAAAAAGGAAGGCAAACAATGGGAAGACAGTACATTATTTTATAATGGAAGTACAATAATTTGGCTATACAGGATATTGACACAATTCTAATCACATACATTTACTCTCCTACTACAAATATAAGACTATTGTAGTCAATGGTCCTAATGTCCTATTCTGAAGTATGTTTCAGTTACTCTTGTGCTGGTCATTGTTGCCACCCTGTTGTTCTCTCACTGTTTCTACAATACTGATCATTATACAGGCTCTAACGTGAGTCGGGGGTACTACAGCGTTAGGCCACAAGTCTCTGATCAATGAATCGCTCTGGTCACCCTTCGCACTGGCCACTTTCGTTCCCTGAAAGTTTGATCCTGGTCCACTCTGTATCGTAATTCCACACCTCAAGTCGCTTCTCACACAAATGTCCCTTTCCTACTATCCGCTTAATCATCACTTGCCCTATTTGCTCATCTCTGGCTCCGTTTTTTAGGTCCTGGTCACTCGTTTCTGGTTACTCAGCTCTGGTTACTCGTTTCTGGTTACTCGGTTCCTTCCTCGATGCTGGGCTCCTCTCCACTTACATGTCCAGCACCAGCAATACAGCAATAAACCAGCTTAGCTGTTTCCACACATCTGTCCTGTTACAGGTTCAGGTGCCTTTTATAATGACACAGCTATCACCTGACCTGATGTCTCTTTTAATCCATTCCTACCAGGACCTCAAGCTGGGCTAGACCATTCCTGTTGACACAATTCTCCTATCTTCTATCCCTTATGTTATTTGGCCAGTAGATGGCTGTGTCCGTTCATCTATTATCTTCGCCACTTTTCATTTGGAACAACCTAGCTGCTCAGTTCCTTTAAAAATTGTGTGCAAGTGTACGTAGAAGAATGTAATAATTGGTTACTCTTATACCTAACTAGAATTGTACAAATTCCCTAACTGTATATAACTGTACCTAAAGGAACTGATGACATTTTGAAGTCAAAAGATGGTCATAGCAAATATTGATGGGATTTAGGTTTCTTTTTTGTTCATTCACTTTGAATTTTGTTAATGGATAAAAAGTGAGCTCTCAGTTTGAAAGCATCCTTACTTTGCAGGATTTTTTCCACACTTGTCTAACATTATTACATAGTACTATATATCAATGTAATTATCTGTAAGCTTAAAGAGGTTGCCTGATACATTTTCATGAATGTGCTAATAGGACAAAATAACAAATATTCTTCTGCTGAACAAGCTCTGCTCCGCCATTATATAAATTCTCTGTATCCCAAGTTCAGCACTCTGTTCCCTGTATGCTGTACTCTGGTTCCAACCTATTTCCAGGATAATATAAAAAGGTGATGTGCAGCTAGCACATAGGCACAGACACATAACGTCACAATTTCTTTCAGCTTGGACTATAGGCGACCAAGTCAACAGGTTACCTGACGACCTCCTGTCCCTATCAATATACTAACACCATTTCAGTCTTATCTTGCGCTGTGACTGGTAGGGACACCACGCAGGGAGAAATAGTGCTTATTGGTGCTGCTGCATTATTCTCAGGATTGTTGGGGATGTATTATCTCCACTGATCATATAGTGATGGCACATCCCAGCTATATGCCATCCACTTACAAGAAAGCCTCTTTAATTTGAAGACTATTTGTTACAATCATACCATTATATAAAACAAGATGTCCTACTGCTGCGCCAATATCAATCTTTATTGATCTGTATGGGAACCCAGCAGCACCACAACAGGGAAAATGCTGTATAATACTGTGTGCAGTGGTGTAACTTGCAGCTCATGGACCCAAATGCAAAATCTCCAACTGGGCCCCCAACTATTGCAGGTCTTTAATATTAATGGTGTTTTCATAATAATAATCTTTATATAGCGCTAACATATTCTGCAGCGCTTTACAGTTTTGCACACATTATCGTCACTGTCCCCGATGGGGCTCACAATCTAGATTCCCTATCTGTATGTTTTTGGAATGTGGGAGGAAACCGGAGAACCCGGAGGAAACCCACGCAAACACGGGGAGAACATACAAACTCCTTGCAGATGTTGTCCTTGGTGGGATTCAAACCTAGGACTCCAGCGCTGCAAGGCTGTAGCGCTATCCACTGAGCCACCGTGCTACCCTTTTTCATGTACTTAAAGGGTCTTTTTAGGCTACCTATGCTTAATAGCCACAGTGCAATTACGACCTCTGCACCTATTATAGTTACACCCCTGACTGTACGCTTTAAATCGACTAGGTCTCGGTCTTCCAGCATGAGAGACATTCAGTCTCATAGTTGAGAGTTTTATATCAGGGAATTTGAAATAATTTAGTATTCACAGTGTATGAACATAGAATTTCTATAACTGTGCATTAAAATATGTGGCGCACCATACTAAATCCCACTAAAGTAAACTAGCCTTTAACAGAGAATTTTTTTTTGTAATATCTCTGGACTTAAAGGAGCTAATACTTCACTATCAGAGATGAGATAACTCAATGCATGTTTAACCTCAATATTTTCACTAGAGGGAGACAGAGCTTTTGTTATATATTCATCCGGTCTGTAGCATTGTCTGTATGAAGACTCTCCTATGATTTCTCTGTGGTTTCAGCAGCTTGAATGGAAATGTTGCTATCAATTTAACCCTTTGCTTGCTAGGTACTATCTGATGTCAATTGTAAGCTCAGCATTAAAGCATGTTATGCACCGAGGCATTTCTCTTTCTGACAAGTTGTTTACCGTTACGCACATAGAGCTTGATATGGATAATACAGAGGTAAAGAAAGGGGATAGGATGCAGAATGCGATGTAAAAAGAAAGATTAAGAAAAGGGATTAGAAAAAAATGGAAAAGAGGTCAAGCAAGGTTAAAAGTCTTTGTTGCAGTATGACAGTAATAGGCTCTGTTCACTGTAGCAAAGACATGGCACATAAATTCAGTTGCAGTTTTAGATATTTTTTTTCCTATTGTTTAAAACTAATTTTTATTGAAAGGTTAACTTTCTACTATTGGTATTGAATAGAAAAGCATTTTTGGATGATATAGATAAGAGTAGGAACATTAGTACAAGAAACTTTAGGAAGCACTGTATTAAGTAGTATAGCCACAGGGGTGAGGGGAATTAGTGCCGGTCGCCCCTCGGCCCCGTAATCTGAGGGATCCATCTGGAGTTACACTACTATTAACTGTATCTACCTCAGAGTTAAGCTCTGCAGTAGAGCAAGGAGGCATGATCTAGCTGCACTATTGCTCTCTGTTCTGTAGACTACAGGTCTCTTTATGTCTGTGGTCTACAGAACAGCAGGATAATGCAGGGGCCGAGACACCAGCCCATGCTCAAAAATTCAGAGTCCCTCTGATGTTCTATGCGTGTGTCGGCAAGCTGACAGTGGTATGGTCTGCTCGGTCTACTCATCAGGATCCTGGTTTAGGTGAGTATATGATGTTTTTCAACTTTACTTAAAACGTTTGGTGTGACTGTGGGGGAATCCTGATACAGTGGGGAGGGCATCCTCATACAATGTAGGGGGCCCTCAAAGTGTAGGAGTCATTATACAATATGACTAAAGTAATGGCCATCATAGAATATGGAGGTGTGTGTCATGATTCACTTTCGGGACTTGATCTGATGACCTTTTGTAGCGTGGTCTATTTCCCTCTCTATTGAGCCACAGCCCCATTCATCTCTGCCTGTCTGCTGAAAGTTCTTTTGTCTTTGCTTTCCTGTTCTTGGTTTGCTTCACTTCAGGCATTTTCCATTTCTCTTTTGGTTCTTTCCTTTCACATTTTGGAATGGGCTTTATACTGTACACTGCTCAAAAAAACTAAAGGGCACACTCAAATAACACATCCTAGATCTGAATGAATGAAATATTCTCATTGAATACATTGTTCTGTACAAAGTTGAATGTGCTGACAATAAAATCACACAAAAATCATCAATGGAAATCAAATTTATTAACCAACAGAGGCCTGGATTTGGAGTCACCCACAAAATTAAAGTGGAATGTAATGTCCTTAAAACATTGACTTGTTTTAAGGACATTACATTACAGGTTAATTTTGTGCTCAGTAGTGTGTGTGGCCTCCACGTGCCTGTATGACCTCCTACAACACCTGGGCATGCTCCTGATGAGGCGGTGGATGATCTCCTGAGGGATCTTCTCCCAGATCTGGACTAAAGCATCTGCCAACTCCTGGACAGTCTATGGTGCAACGTGATGTTGGTGACATGATGTCCCAGTTGTGCTTAATCAGATTCAGGTCTGGGGAACAGGTAGGCCAGTCCATAGCTTCAATGCCTTCATCTTGCAGGAACTGCTGACACACTCCAGCTACATGAGGTCTGGCATTGTCCTGCATTAAGAGGAACCCAGGGTCAACCGCACCAGCATATGTTCTCACAAGGGGCCTGAGGATCTCATCTCGGTACCTAATGGCAGTCAGGCTACCTCTGGTGAGCACATGGAGGGCTGTGCGGCCCTGCAAAGAAATGCCACCCACACCATTACTGACCTACTGCCAAACCGGTCATGCTGAAGGATGTTGCAGGCAGCAGATCGCTCTCCACGGTGTCTCCAGACTCTGTCACATCTGTCACATGTGCTCAGTGTGAACCTGCTTTCATCTGTGAAGAGCACAGGGCGCCAGTGGCGAATTTGCCAATCCTGGTGTTCTGTGGCAAATGCCAAGAGTCCTGCACAGTGTTCAGCTGTGAGCACAACCCCCATCTGTGGACGTCAGGCACTCAGACCATCCTCATGGAGTCGGTTTCAAACCGTTTGTGCAGACACATGCACATTTGTGGCCTACTGGAGGTCATTTTGCAGGGCTCTGGCAGTGCTCCTCCTGTTTCTCCTTGCACAAAGGCGGATGTAGCGGTCCTGCTTCTGGGTTATTCCACCCCTACGGCCCCCTCCACGTCTCCTGGTGTACTGGCCTGTCTCCTGGTAGCGCCTCCAACCTTTTGACACTACGCTGACAGACACAGCAAACCTTCTTGCCACAGCTCGCATTGATGTGCCATCCTGGATAAGCTGCACTACCTGAGCCACATGTGTGGGTTGTAGAGTCCGTCTCATGCTACCACGAGTGTGAAAGCACAAACAACTTTCAAAAGTGACCAAAATATCAGCCAGAAAGCATTGGTACTGAGATTTGGTCTGTGGTCCCTACCTGCAGAATCACTCCTTTATTGAGTGTGTCTTGATAATTGCCAATAATTTCCATCTGTTGTCTATTCCATTTGCACAACAGCATGTGACATTGATTGTCAATCAGTGTTGCTTCCTAAGTGGACAGTTTGATTTCACAGAAGTTTGATTTACTTGGAGTTATATTCTGTTGTTTAAGTGTTCCCTTTATTTTTTTGAGCAGTGTATAATCACTAGGGATGAGTGAGCGTGTTCGGTGATACTCGGTTATCACACGAGTTTCACGGTACTCGGATGTACTCGTTACTCAGTGAATAATGGCCAGAGCTTTATATAAAACTTGAATCAATGCCTAACATCTTTGGCACCTGTTACACAGCCCATAAGCATGCGCATCACTGTAATGCCGTAGCCATCTTGGTTGTAGCATTACTGTGATTGGCTCGCTGTGTCCCATCAGGGGTTATAAAAGAACAGGCGCTGCCTGGTTCGGCACACTGACGCCATTGCGCAGCTCTGTGACACTTCGTATTAGTGGGAGAGAGTGCTTGTTTAGGCCTATGTGTGCACAGTATAACGAATCAGAGGCCTGAATCAGAGGCCTGTAGTGTTGATACTGGTGCTGAAGCTGAGCCATTATACTAACAGCCCTTTTAGTGGCTAATCATTTGCTTTGTTGTTTGTATTACAATCTGCATTTAGCCTAGGGAGGAGGGAGAGAAAGTCGCAGGAGCAGGGAGCTTGACAGAAACCAGTCTGTAGACAGGGATTAGGGCTGTAGTGAAAAAATTGAATATATTTTGACTCATCAAGTATTACGTGATTTGTGTTACTTTTTTATGTTACATAACACTCAAAAAAATCGTTAAAAAATTTCCCATGGTTAAATTTCTTATCCGTATACTATTTTGTGTTCTGGAAATTATCTTTTGATATATAACACTTCAATAAAGAGTTAAAATTTTTTGTCAGCCATACAGTATTACATGATCTGGGAGACATTTCCTGTGACCTGTAAAACTGATAAAAAGAGTTAAAAAATATTGTAGTCTTAAATTTCTTAGACATACAGTTTCACATGTTCTGTGGTACATTTCTGTTATGT
>VIAB01023304.1:7111-19675 GCA_009801035.1 Oophaga pumilio | reverse complement strand
TGTGTGTGCTAAAGACACTGACCTGAGCGGGCGGACCCGCAGTATTATATGGACTGTTAATTTTTCTGGTTTTTTTCACTTTGTGCCGGAAAAGGCTGTCCGTTTGTTTTGACTATCCAGAGAGGTTTATGCAGTTTTAACTTGCTTGGACATTTCACCAACACTGCTTCCTGTGCCTACCTCAACCGCAGCAAAGTGAGTACAGACTCCTACAATTGGTGCTAGAAGCACGGGCACGAATCCCAAGAGGCAGTGTGACTGCCGATACCACATGTCCTGGGTGCAAGCGGCTGCAGGAGGGAAATTGAACAGCATGGAGGAGCTTGTAAACCATTTGGTATAGGTGCAACAACAGCAGCAGCTCACCAGTCAGCAGCAGCAATTGGCGCGGCAAGAAACAAATAAGCTATTGGCAAAGCAGCTGCAACATCAGCAGCAGCGGCAGCAGCAGGAGGCGCTAATGCGGCAGATGGACGTCCTCACAGAGGTGGTTTGTGGGAGGCCGGCGGTCTCCTCCCCAACTCCAGGCGACAGCTCGTATGACAGAAAGACGGTAAGAAGAGCTTTGCAAAAGATGACCATGGGGATGACGTTGAGGCCTTTCTGACGGTTTTCGAGAGGGTGGCGGAATGGGAGACATTGCTTCCGGAGCAGTGGGCTGAGGTCCTGGCACCATATTTAACAGGTGAACCCCAGAAGGCCTATTATGACCTGGCCTTGCAGGACACTAAAGAGTATGCCAAATTTAAAGCTGAGTTATTGGCACGCTTAGGTGTGACTCTGACTGTCAGGGCGCAACGGGTGCAGCAGTAGGCATATCACAGTGACAAACCTCCCCAGTCTCAAATGTTTGACCTCCTACACCTGGTCCAAAAATGGTTGCAACCTGAATCTTCCTCCCCCAGCACAGATGGTGGAGAGGGTCGTTATGGACAGGTTGATACACTCTCTGCCAAGGCCGGTGCAATCCTGGGTTGCCCAGGGAGATCCCCATAATGCTGATGATCTAGTAAACCTGGTGGAGAGGTACCAGGCGGTCGAGAGTTCCGTGGGGAAGCAAGCGGTCATAGCATTTCCATGCTGGGGTTTCCAAAGCGAGGCTGACACCCAAAAGAGGGGAGCTAGAGCCACACCTGGGGGGCGGCCAAGAGCACTGGACTTAGTGTCCAAGGTCCCTTCCCATAATGTAATTTATTGGAAGTGTCATACCCCTTGCCACATAGCCTCTCATTGTCCCATTAACATCGAGCCAATGGACTGCTGCACAGGACGGCGCTGCTCATATTTAGCATACTCTGCTCACAGTTCTGTCCCTCATACAGGAGAGGGGCTGCAAGCATGTTACCGTAACAGTAAATGGGGTGCAAGTGACTGGTCTGCTGGACTCAGGGAGTTTGGTAACCCTAGTGAGGGCTACCATTCCCCATCGGCTGATTTCTGGAAAAAGGGTGGGCGTCCGCTGTATCCATGGCGACGCTAGCGACTATCCTGTGGCCCAATGGGTCATCAACACAAATTGTGGCACAGAGTCCCATGAGGTCATCATGGTCCAGGACCTATTGCACCCTATTATAATAGGAAGGGACTTTGTATTATTTTGGGACTTGTGGGGAAAAGGGAAGACGTCTGGTTGTCCGGACAACAGCCAGGTTGTTCCCAAAGAAACTTTGTCGCAGTCTGCGGATGACAGGTTTCCATTTTGTGTACTTGTTGGTGATGAGGGTGAGGTAGCATCCACTGAGGCCAACTTCCCTGAGCTGGAGGTGTCCAGGGGAAACTTTAGAACCGCCCAACTCAGGGACCTAACTCTTAAGAGAACATTTGCAAATGTTACTGCAATAAATGGTGTGCCTCAGGAGCCAGGGGCCGACAATAGTTTCCCTCATTTTGCTGTAATTGGGGCTCTGCTTTATAGAATAACCAAGCCAATGGGTGAGGTGATAGAGCAGTTACTGGTGCCAGGGCCCTATAGAGCACAGTGTGTTAGATATGGCTCATTCCCATGTGTTGGGTGGGCACCTGGGGGCAGATAAAACCGAGGAGCGCATTCTGCAGAGATTCTACTGGCCTGGGAGAAATCCTGAACTAGTGGCGTTCCTACCCCATGTGCCAGCTGACCTCCCCAGTGGCCCACTTCCACAGTCCTCTGGTACCGTTGCCCATCATAGAGGTTCCATTCGAGCGAATAGAACCTGGTGGGACCCCTGGTAAAGTCTGCAAGAGGACTGGATTATGCTACCCAGTACCCAGAGGCGGTAACCTTAAGAAATCCCTCTGCTAAATGTATCTCTACGGAGCAGATCCATATCTTCTTCCGAACCGGGCTGCCAAAGGAGGTACTGAAGGACCAAGGGACCCCCTTCATGTCGAAGGTCATGAGGGAGTTGTGCAAGACCCTGCAAATTTCCCAGCTCAGAACATCAGTGTACCATCCCCAGACTGATTGTCTGGTGAAGATGTTTAACAAAACCTTAAAGTCTATGCTGAAGAAAGCAGTGGAGAAGGACGGCCGAGACTGAGATTGCTTCCATGCCTGTTGTTCTCCATCTGGGAAGTTCCCCAAACTCCCGCTGGATTCTCCCTATTTGAACTGCTCTATGGACAACACCCTCAAGTGCTCCTGGATTTGGAGAAGGAATCCTGGGAGGCTGAAACACCCCTTATAGAACCGTGGTAGAGCATGTCACCCAAATGCAAGACAGGATTGTTAACGTGATGTCCATTATGAAAGAGCACCTCCTCAAGGTTCAGGAAGCCCAGTCCAGGGTGTATAATATGTCAGACAGGGTAAAACCGTTCAACCCAGGGGATCGAGTACTTGTGCTGGTGCCCACGGAGGAGACCAAATTCCTGGCCAAGTGGCATGGTCCCTATGAGGTGGTGGAGAAAGTTGGTGAGGTCAACTACAAAGTCCACCAACCGGGGAAGCCGAAGCCCTACCAGGTGTACCACGTGAACCTGATCAAACCGTGGCAGGACAGAGAACCCGTGAAAGCTCCTTTTCTGATTCCAAGTCGGATGTCGGTGCAGAAGATGTTAAGGTGGCAGACACCTTGTCTCGCTAGGAGAAGCAGCAGTGCCGAGAGTTATTACAGTGTAACAGAGACCTGTTCTCAGATCTTCCAGGTTGTATGAAGGTCATAGAGCATGACGTTCTGATGGAGCCTCATGTCCGGGTCAACTTGAAGCTATACCGGATCCCTGAAACACACCGAGAGGTGATCTTCAAGGAGGTGAAGTGAATGCTGAGCTGGGAGTCATCAAGGAATCCAAGAGTGGCTGGTCCAGCCCAATAGTCCTAGTGCTGAAACCAGATAGCGAATGGCGATTTTGCAATGACTATCAGAAGCTGAGGTTTCTAAGACTGATGCCTACCCAATGCCCTGAGTCGATGGATTAATTGAGAGGCTAGGGTCGGCTCGTCCATTACTACCCTTGACCTCACAAAAGGGTATTGGCAAATCCCCATGTCACAAGGCGCCAAAGAGAAGACTGCGTTCTCAACAGCAGATGAATGTTTACAATACACAAGGATGTGCCGTTTGGGTTACAAGATGCTCCAGCAACGTTCCAGAGAGCCATGGATCGTATCCTAGCTCGCCACAAGAGGTATTCAGCGGTCTACCTGGACGATATTGTAATTTTCAGCCAGGATTGGGGAAGCCATCTGTGCAAGGTCCAAGTGGTATTTGATGCTCTACGGAAGGCGGGGTTTTCCATAAACCCGAAGAAGTATGCCTTGGGAATGGAGGAAGCGAGATACTTGAGCTATGCTGTAGGCAGGGGCGAAATAAAGCCCCAGATAAATAAAGTAGAATTGAGCCAGGGCTGGCCACAACCCCTCTCAAAGAAACAACCCTGGGCATTGTGGGATATTACTGCCGGTTCATCCTGAACTTCGCCATGGTAGCATCCTCTCTGAAGGATCTCCTTAAAGGGATGAAGTCGGCTATGGCTAAGTGGTCTCCAGAAGCTGAGACGGCCTTCCAGGAACTGAAGCTGGCCCTGTGCAAAGAGCCGATGCTGGTAGCACCCGAATTCTCTAAGGAATTTGTGGTCCAGACTGATGCATCGGATATTGGGCTGGGTGCTGTCTTGTCTCAAGAGGTGAACGGGGAAGAGCACCCCATAATGTATCTAAGCCTTAAGTTGTCTACCTGCGAGAAAAATTAGTCCATAGTGGAGAAGGAATGTCTAGCCATCAAGTGGACGTTGGACTCTCTAAGGTACTACTTCTTGGGCAGGAAGTTTAGGCTGGTGTCAGACCATGCACCACTGAAGTGGATAAGGGAGAAAAAGGAACAATGCCAGAGTGACCAGGTGGTTCCTATCACTTCAGGATTTTAACGTGCATGTGGAGCATAGGCCAGGGAAACTGCATGGCAATGCTGATGCTCTGTCGAGAGTCCACTGTTTGTTGGCAGAAGGTGCCAAGCCCCCCCGACTTTGTGCAGGGGGTATGTAAGATGGCCACCGGACAAGTCCTTGAGGGGGATATGTGTCATCGAGGCTATTAGCTGCAGTGATGTGAGCTCAGAAGTATGCTCCAGGACGTATTGTGCGGAGAGAGTTATTTGGCCATTCCAGGGCCGGGTTTTACGACCGGTCATAAGAGATAGGTGGGAAAGACCGCTCACATATCCCAACCCCAGGGCCATGGTTTGGCTAATAAAATGGAGGCCAAATACCTCATTTAGGTGTCTGTGGCTGGAGGTGTGGAGACTTTCAGTTTGTTTGTGCTAAAGACACTGACCTGAGCGGGCGGACCCGCAGTATTACATGGACTGTTTATTTTTCTGTTTTTTTTTTCACTTTGTGACGAAAAAGGCAGTTCCTTTGTTTTGGCTATCCAGAGCGGATTATGCAGTTTTAATAAACTTGCTTTGACTTTTCAACAACACTGCTTCCTGTGTCTACCTCAACCACAGCCAAGCGAGTACAGACTCCTACAATATATATTTTGCAAATAATCATCATCCGCTGCTGGCAGCTCTTGTGCAATTGCCAACCAATAACGTCCCAGGTGTGCTCGATGAGAGACAAGTCTGGAGATGCTGCACACCATGGTAGTATATTTAGGACACACAGACCGCTAACAGTTCCAAGAGCATGATGCCGCCTGGCATTGTCATGAAGCAATATATCTCTATCACTGAGTCAATTTTGTCATACCACTGCAAACTAGGCGTTAAACTTCTGCAAACTCTGCTCACTACTTTTGTAGCGTTAACATTGCTATACTGCTGGACCAGTCCTGCCTTAGAACCTTAGTTCTGTTAGTCTACAACTCTGTCATGGGTGTTGCTATTTTATCAAATCTGCTTCATCAGATCCTGATACAGTAAAGATGTATATCTTTGTACCGTGTTAGCCAGTAGATAGAAAAATATTTAGAGTTGAGAGTCCTCAGTGGTTGATACCTTTTAATGGCTAACTGAAAAGATGGTAACAAATTGCAAGCTTTCGAGACTACTCAGGTCTCTTCATCAGGCAAAGACTAATACAACATCTGAAGAATCACATATTTATACACAAAACAGCACAGAAAAAATGCAATAGGTAAGACAAGTGACGTGAAGCAGAATAGTCATTATGGCAGAGGGATGAGCATAAATATTGGAACAGTTCATAGATAAGGAGTGTGAAAGTTTTATTACCCTCTGATTGGGGTCTGGTAATGTTTTGTGATGTTTTCACAGGGTATTTGGAGTAAATTCCTTAATTGATGTAATAGGCCATACTCCAAATACCCTGTGAAAACATCACAAAACATTACCAGACCCCAATCAGAGGGTAATAAAAATTTCACACTCCTTATCATCAGATCCTGTAATTCCGGTTTTCTCCCACTGTTACCGTTCCACCACTATATCTTACGTTGTTCCTTCTAGACCTACCTGCTACACCGTCATCAGTTCTTGCTGCATTACAATTGCTCATCTGGACAAGGGGCTTCAGGGATCCACCTCACTTGGTGAGACATAACATTTATTATCTTGAGACTACTGTCACAAGGTAATATATATTAGGCAGCAAATAGTCAGTTTTTGTAGACGAATTGGGAGTAGGAAAAATGGGCCAGCATATGGATCTGGCAGACTTGGTCAAATGCAAACTGTGTTGGCTACATGACTGTGTCTATGCAACTTCAGAATGTCATTTCTTTCTTGATGTTCCTAATGTAGAGTGGTTAATTGCTACTAAAAGTGGTTAGGACAACCAATAAATCAAGGCAAGACTCATGGATGTGTGTGGAGTGAAGCTCATACAGTCTGATCCCATAGAAGAGCTATTGTAGAACACATTGCTGAAAAAGTTATACATTGCTATGGTAGAAAGGTGACAGGTCACAGGGAACATCACCGCTTCCTGTGTACAGGACTGTGTAGCCAAAGACAGGCCAAAGTGCCCAAACTGACCAGTGTAGAGTGCCAAAAGTGTCTACAATGTGCACAAGAACCTAGGACCTTGGAGCAATAGCTGGTGGCTTAGAGAGATGAATTACAATTTTTCATGCAGATGGTTGAGTATGTGTTCATTCTGGAGAAGAGACAACAACAGGATTTATGGTGGGCTATCAGCAGCAATGTTTTTAGAATTGGAGGTTGGACTTGTTTTTCCAACATGTGAATTTGCTTACTAGTCTATGATTGTCTACTTTGTACAGTCTCAAGGGAGTACTTTTCTTAGAAGTTATTCAAGCCACTCCTATGTGAAACTAAAGTACCAGGGATGATATTGAGCTCGTAAAGGACTTGCAATTGAATAAATGTCAAATCTTTAATCTGGATTTCACTCATTGGCCCCTGTGTTGAGATGTGGATTTTTTTTTCAGAGAATACCCAGGTTGTTATCCCTGTATTATATACTGTTAATGTATGATGTACACATGGATAAATGACACCAATAGACATTACACAGCAGCAGACGGGATTCGTAGTCTCAGATGAACCAAAAAGAAAAAGGAAAAGTAGCAGGGAAGAATATCAAAATGTATATAAATAACGCGTCCACAATCACAAAGTGGGAGGATTTTTTAGAAATATAATAATTTATTGAACATATAATTAAGACAAAGAAACAAGATATTAACGTGAGGTAGATAATACAAGCAGCAAATTGATATTGGTAAAAATATTAGGATGTTAGATATGGTGCCAAACAAACAGAAAAACACATTCCATAGGTATGCCACACCGGGCCACAGGTAATTCAAAAGCCAGAAAGAATCAAAAAATACATAAATTTATTAGAGAGGAAATAAAAATCTGAGCAATAAAAGCAGGTAAGCTATTATCAGAATATTTCCTAACTATCAATTCAATTCTAAGAGCTAGACAGAAATATTGATTATGATATGGGGTCAAGTCAGAAAAAACATAATCTATTAGCAGAGTATTCAACAGAGTCTGGCCCTTAAGAAAGCTAATGAATAAGGCAATAGTACATCCAATGTATAAAATATATGTTAGACGTCCATAATAGAAAGATTCATAATAGAAAGATTACCAATTACCTTGTGACATGGTGTGATCAGATGTGGCAGCACCAGATGGGACATTTAAGAAGCCCCGACGCGCGTTTCACCGTCCTCGGGATTCGTAGTCTCAGAGACCGGGTCAGAGCACTCAGAGTTCTTTCACAATGTTAAAGGGAAGGCTTGATCAAGAAACAAGCAGGATCAATGCAAAGGGATACAGAATATATGTGACTCTCACCAGACGAGGTGGATGCGCTAAGCCTTAGGGTGGGCACATGACCCTGGGCGTTGATGCAGTGGGCAGCAAGGCACATGGGCAACGAGTAATTGGCACACACAGGAATCTCAGGAGAAGCAGGATGAGTGAAGTGGAACCCAGCAGGGATAAATGCAAGTAGAGAACACATCTAACACAAAACAAACATAGAATAGTAAAGTCTCAATCCCAAGACATAGTTGTGCATCTAAATGGACCTTAAATAGGTCTAAGAAAATGATGTCATAGATCCAGGCAACCAGAAAATCAGTCGCGGAGCACAGCAGATGGCAGCGGACCCTGGTGGAAGAAAGTAGAACCAAGTGTGCAACAGTATATTTTCACCATGGCATAGATCAAGAGCCAAATTGAGCATGCTCAGTGGCAGAGAAATGGCAAAGGGTTTCTTATAAAACCCAGGGTGATAGGCAAATGACATATGGTATTGGTGCAATTGGTCCTCTAAGAGACTTGAATTGTCCATAGTTTGGAGCGTAGGGGGCAAACAAAGAGATAAGTGACAGCCCAAGAAGGGTAACAAAGAGGCATTAAAGAGAACAGCTTTATTTCTTCGAGGGCAGTGCTGGGTCCAGCCCAGAATGTCTCCATCACTTCTTCTAATGAGGCATGACAACCTGCGCAGAATTTCTGAACTCATGGTACGGCCATAGGATTACTGTTTGGAATGTAAAAAGTGTCAGGTAAAGTAATGTGTGCAGGATGCAGGACTTGTGAGTTTTAGAACAGGCACGTCACTCATAAATTACTTAACATCAGAGGTATAACTTAAAATTCCAGGACTCACATGCCAAATGTAGAAATTCAATGGTGGTTCATAGCACCTCAATGGAATATAGGGTCTGAAATGACCCACACCGGCTCCCGGATATGGATGCAACTGCTACCTCGGTACCACCTGTAGCTACGCTCCTGTACATAAAGATATTAGTAATGGCAAAGCCTGTGAAAATCCCACAAGTCCTAAGCAGTACTTTATAGTCTGCTCAATCCGCAGAAAAGACTCAAACTGTACTTTATAATTTTCCTTTAAGGTCAGAATGACAGAGAATAAACTCATTGTTGCTTCTAATTCTGCAGTTCTAATAAAAATTCCTTGTCGTCTTCCCTTCACCATTTGATAGATGAGTAGAATAAAACAATTGTATCAAACAGTCAGCCTCCCATGGGGTTATGCAAGAACAGAGCATGCCAGGAGAATTGATGTTCAATACATCATAAAGTCTCATTTTTTATCGCAAAGTCGTCCGCAGAGGCACTAACTTTTTTATTGACTATAAAAAGCAAACATAGCATGAAAAGTATTTCCGCATTATAAATCTAATAAGTATAATTTTGGATATAATAAGCAATTTGTAGACATCAGCATAGCCTTCGGCTTGTGGGACTGGGTCCGAGACAGTGCGGTACGTGCGACAAACATCTGAGTCTTTAACCCCTTAATGACTGAGCCAATTTTGACCTTTATAACCAAGCCAAATTTTACAATTCTGACCACTGTCTCTCTTTTATGGTAATAACTCTGGAACACTTCAACGTATCCCACTGATTCTGAGAATGTTTTTTTTTTCGTGACATGTTGTATTTTACATTAATGATCAAATTTCTTCTGTAGGACTTGCATTTGTTTATTAAAAAATGGAAATTTGGCAAAAATGTTGAAAATTTTGCAATTTTCAAACTTTGAATTGTTATGCCGCTAAAACAAAGTGTTATGTCACACAAAATAGTTAATAAATAACATTTCCCATATGTCTAGGTTACATCAGCACAATTTTTGAAACATAATTTTTTTTTGTTAGGACGTTATAAGGGTTAAAAGTTGTCCAGCGATTTCTCATTTTTCCAACAAAATTTATAAAACAATTTTTTTTACGGACCACATCACATTTGAAGTGACTTTGAGGGGTCTATATGGCAGAAAATACCCAAAAGTGACACCATTCTATAAAGTGCACCTCAAGGGTCTCAAAACCACATTCAATAAGTTTATTAACCCTTCACAGGAACTGAAGCAACGTGGAAGGAAAAAATGAACATTTAACTTTTTTTCACACAAAATTTTACATTAGACCCCAAGTTTTATTTTGACAAGAGAAAATGGACACCAAAATTTGTTGTACAACTTGTCCTGAGCATGCCGATATCCCATATGTGGGGGAAAAATGTTTGGGTACACAGCAGGGCTCGGAAGGGAAGGAGCACCGTTTGACTTTTTGAACGCAAAATTTACTTGAATCGAGTGGGGGAGAGCGGACGCAATGTCAGGTATGGAGAGCCCCTTATGTGCCTAGACAGTGCAAACCCCCCATAAGTGACCCCATTTTGGACACCCCTCCAGGATTTTATCCAGTGGTATAGTGAGCATTTTGAACAAATAGGTACGACACAGAATTTGATAACATTAGGTTTTCATATTAAAAAAAAATCATTTTTTTTTCATAAAAATCTTGCTTTAGCCCCAAATTTCTCACTTTTGCCAGAGGTAACACAAAACAGTGGACACCACAATTTTTTACACACTTTCTTACGAGTTTGGCAATACCCCACATGTAGTCAAAAAGTACTGTTTTGACAAATGGTAGAGCTTGGAGCGGATGGAGCAATATTTGAATTTTGGAACACAAATTTGCCTGAAAAGACGGCGTGCACTATGTCGCATTTTCAGGGCTCTCAAGGTGCCTAAACAGCAGAAACCCCCCACAACTGACCCCTTTTCGTAAACTACACCCCTCAAGAATTTTATACAGGGGTATATTGAGCATTTTGAACCCACAAGGACAACACAGAATTTGATAACATTAGATCTTCATTGAAAAAGTTCATTTTTTTCACAAAAATTTTACTTTAGCCCCAAATGTCTCACTTTTGCCAGACAACTAAAAAAGTTGACCCCACAATTTGTTACTCACTTTCTTATGAGTGCAGCTATACCCTACATTTAGTCAAAACATTTTATTTTGACAAACTGCAGGAGCAACACTTAAATTTTGGCACACAAATTTGGCTGAAAGATGACAGGCACCATACCCCCTTTGCAGGGTCCCAAAAGTGCCTAAGCAGCAGAAATCCCCCATGACTGACCCCATTTTGGAAACTACACCCCTCTAGGATTTCATCCTGGGGTATATTGATCATTTTGAACCCACAGGGACGACACATAATTTGAAAACATTAGGTTGTAGTATTGAAAAAGTTAATGTTTTTCATAAAAATCTTTCTTTAGCTCCAAATTTCTAACTTTTGCCAGAGATAACACCAAAAAATGGACCCCACAATTTGTTACCCACTTTCTTATTAGAGCAGCAATGCCCCACATGTTCTATTTGGACAAATAGCAGAGCTCGGAATGGAAGGAGCACAATGTACATTTTGGAACACAAATTTGGCTCTATTTGGAATAGATTGGCATATTTCTTGAGCCTGTGTGGTTCAAGAGCAACATAAATCCCCCATAAATGTTTTTTTTGTAAATTATGCCCTGTGATGTATTTATATAGGGAGGAAGTGAGTAGTTTGACACCACCTTTAGTATGCTGTTGATACAACACAATTTGAAAATTTACAATTTGCAGTTTTTTCACTGTCTCTTTTAAGATTTTTTTTGTACGTTCTGAGCAAGACGTCTCAAATTTGATTGCACTAGTTTTTCAGTGTTCAAAAATGCATCCAATATAGCACCAATGTGAGTACTGGACACAAAGCTTTGCCTATAATAATAGATGGCACACAATTTGGTCTTTAGGGTAAAACTGAAGGATTTCCAGGACCCGTTCAAAGCTTACAGAGACATTGAGCGACCAAACAAGAAAATCCTTCTAGGAATTATTACTCACAGAGGGAGGCATGCCCCTTAAAACACATTTGCTGATTAGAAAACTTAGTCTTGCTAACAAAGCAGATGTCTTGCAATTGTGTATATTGTATCAGTAAGAATAAACTGTACTGGAATGAAAGGCAAAATGTGAAGGAAAATGCAGCCAACAATGTGGCAGAGCTGAGTATATCCAAAGATGAAAGAACACCAGCAGGGCTAGAATGGCAGAAACTTTCAGAGACTGGTCGTACAATGTGCGTTTAGCTCCATCAATCTCTATATGAAAGATGAATGTGCCAATAGACGTGATAGACCATAGCAAGGTAAGGAACCGCTATATGCAGAAAGCAACAATCCCCTCCAGAATCCAGGAAATGTTGTCTGGTACAGAAGGTTCAGCAATACCCATGCAGTAAAGCCCATAGTGTATAAGTAGGAAACATCCTCATCATTAGAGATCCTCCAATAAAATGATCATGCCCGTATCACCAATATAAATAATACATACTGTAAGTAATATAAATTAAAGCAAAAATTTTGTGTAGCAAGACATAGTCGTAAAAATAGTCAAACTAAGAAAAATGGTCAAAAATGTTTATGTCAGTAATCAAGTCCTCAAATTAATTGTCAGATGACCTGACTTTTTTTGAAGAACATTTGTGGGGTCCAAGTTCTGGAGTATACAGACGTTGGCATGTGGACGAGAATTTGTCTGAATAGTAGATTGGTATGTGATTGATCAAGTCCTTGAATTAATTGTGAAATGGGGTAAAATGTGATTTACTGATGAAAATATTCTCTTCATTACTTGTTCCATAAAAATTACTCTACTGGGCCCCACTAAGTAGAAAATATAAATTACTTGAAAAGAAAAAACAAACCCTAATAATTGTAAGATGTGTGGTAGGTCTCAAAATAGGAGGAGATACAAATGTATGGTTATGGGCACATGGGTCAATAGTACCGTGAATCACTTCTTCTACCATGTTTTTT
>VIAB01023300.1:20255-33044 GCA_009801035.1 Oophaga pumilio | reverse complement strand
CAAACTCCTCCCCAACCAACAGCCTGTGGGCAGCTGCACTCCTCTCCTCAAAGCCACATACGCTGCATACACACCTTGTCACCACCTGCCTGGGTACAGGGCTAAAATGCCATAAGTAGAATATAAAACATGAGGCTTGGGTGATCCCTGCATAAAAAGTTGTCATCCAATGCCACCCTCCTCTTTCCTAATTAACAAATGTCTAAAGGGTCAGGGTGCGGTAAGTCTGGGAGAAGGCTGCAGAGCTCCTCATCGCTCAGCTGGTTCATTTCCATGACGTGATTCAGATGTTGGTGATACTTCTCCATGTCCCGCATGAAGTGAGGAAGACGAGTGTTCTCCATCTGAGCGAATGGATGCAGTCGCTCCACATCCTCGAAGTCGACCTACAGTACAGGTAAAATCAGACACCCTCGAAGAGTAATTACACACTGGCGACATTTGGTCAGCAGTGGTGGCCATTACCTTTCCTAGTGAAGTCAGAAGGCGGAAGTCAATGGTGTGACGGTGACGCAAGATACGCATGATTCCGTCTAGGTAGACCTGATCTTTACTGAAACAGCCTGAAGGAAAAATAGCATACGCAGGGTCAGGCAGACAACCGGTAAGAGAAAAAGCATACTCGGGGTCACGCAAATGGTAAGAGAGAAAGTATATGCAGGGTCAGGCAGACAACCGGTAAGAGAGAAAGCATACGCAGACTAGCGCAACCGGTTAGCGAGAAAGCATACGCAGACTCATGCAACCGGTAAGAGAGAAAGTATATGCAGGGTCAGGCAGACAACCGATAAGAGAGAAAGCATACGCAGACTAGCGCAACCGGTTAGCGAGAAAGCATACGCAGACTCATGCAACCGGTAAGAGAAAGCATACGCAAACTCATGCAACCGGTAAGAGAAAGCATACGCAAACTCAAGCAACCGGTAAGAGAAAGCATACGCAGACTCATGCAACCGGTAAGCGAGAAAGCATACGCAGACTCACGCAACCGGTAAGAGAAAGCATACGCAAACTCATGCAACCGGTAAGAGAAAGCATACGCAGACTCACATAGCCGGTGAAAGCATACGCAGACTCAAGCAACCGGTAAGAAAGAAAGCATACGCAAACTCATGCAACCGGTAAGAGAAAGCATACGCAAACTCATGCAACCGGTAAGAGAAAGCATACGCAAACTCATGCAACCGGTAAGAGAAAGCATACAGAGGCTCATTCACTTGTTTCATTAGAGATTTACTAAAAGGCTTTCCCTTGTGTCGTTTCTTTGCTCAGGGTGCAATAATGTTTTTTGCCTGAAAAGAACTGTTCTAGCTAAACTTAATTCCTCATCAGAAGAGGAGCAGAGCGAGTGCTCTGTGTCCTCACGGCCAGGGGAAGAGGATGCACTGAGCTTCGCTCCTCCGCTCTGCATCCTGACATTCTCATGACTATTAGCAGTGAACTATTGATTCCTTCACACTGAAGGATGGGGAAAGTCCTTAGAATATACGGAGAAGAGTTGAAGTGCAAATGGCAAGAACCAGAAGGAGCAGAGTAGAGATAGCGTGCCTTCCAACATGGCGCCTCCTTCCCCACACCAGCCAGGGTGAGAGCTGCGGAGGCTTCAGCAAAGGTGGGGACAATTGGCAGACTAACCTTAGACCCTGACGACCCTACAGATGATTTACAACCTGACCAGGTGTGGAGGAACTAGATGATGCATTACAGAGAAAGCGTCCGATGTCTCCCAGGAAAATTTTGTAAACTAAATTGAGGGACAGATACCAAAGCTCTTAGAGGTGGGCACCAGAAAGGGCTCCTCACCTGAGTCTATGGATGAAGTTATAATAGTTGTACTACTAAAGCTCGGCAGAACCTGACTCATATTGGTCAATCTCTCCGCTAGCGATCAATCTTACGCCAAATGCATCTATCACTATAAAACTGAGACGTCTGTTCCTCAACCTCTAAATGAGCTCAAAGCAAGATGAAACAAGGGCTGTATGTCCTTGGACGCGGCCGGAGCATCTGACAATGGAGGTACTTGTGCGCTTCAGTCCTTACTACATGGCTGTGATGGAAGCCCAGCGCTCAACTCAATGTTGTGAAGAAGAACTTGAATTCAGTCCAGAATTGTAGTACAGCAAAACGTTTCGGTCACTCAGACCTTCATCAGTTGCAGACTATTGTACTGAGAATGTATCTTGTGGACACTTTAGTTAAGTAACCCGGATGTGACAGCATTTGCTGGGTCATGGTACAGCAATTAATTTCAATAAAGCTGGTAGGCATATGAGCACAATCTTAGAGAACCGGGTGTCACGATCCAGACTGGGTTTTGAGTCCTGTTTTCCCCGGTCTGGTCATGTCGGGTTAACCTTTCTCAGCCTCAGTCTGGGTTCTGGTTGGCTATTTATCGCCGCTGCTTCCTGCAGACGATGTCAGTTATAGTTTTTGCCTAGGTCTGCTGTAGCTGACTCTGATTGCTCTGATTGGTCATGTTGCGTTTGCTGTCTGAACCGGTGTCTCTGTTTCCCCCTACTCTCGTCCTGACTCAGTGTTCCCCTTTAGTGTGTTGACGCCCTGGTTTTGACTTGGCTTGTATCCTGACCTTTTTTCTGTCTTTTGGCTTATCCGCTCCTGACCGTTACTGATCCTTTGGCTTGTCCCTGATCCCGAGTTTGTTTATTTCTTTGGTACTGCGCTATAGTCTAGGATTTGACCCGGCTTGTTTGACTATTCTGCTGCCACCTGGTGGCAACCTCACTGCTGCACGACAGGCCTGCGTGGTCTAGGTTCAGTCCTGCTTCCACTCTATTGCCATCTAGTGGGGCCGCACCTACCTGCACTGCAGCAGCGTGATATTATAACTGACCAGAAACAGGTTTTTTTTCTCTGATCTGCTTTCCATGGATTCGCTTCGTACCTTGGCAGATCCAATGGCTAGTTTGACGCAAATGATGCAGGATCTGCCTGTGGAACATAGGGCCTTGGCCACGTCTCATAACCACCTGCAAAGAGATCTTTCTGAAATGGTAAAATCTTTGCAGGGATCTTCTTCCCAGTCTGTCTGTAAGCACTCTAACACTGTTGATGTCTCTTTGCACTCCCCTGAACCTATGGTCAGGCTCCCAGATACCTTCTCTAGGGAGGAGAGGTTCCGTACGTTCAGGGAGAGTTGTAAGCTAATGTTTTCTCTTAGACCCCGATCTTCTGGAGATGAGTCAGCGGGAGGGACCACAATCGTGGGCTTTCTCTTTACCTGCTTCTGCCCCTGAACGTGTGTCTGTGGATAGATTCTTTGAGGTCATAGGACTTGTTTTTGATGAGCCTGACCAGGTCAGAGTGGCAGAGGACACAATCATGAGTCTCTTTCAGGGCAAGCTCTCGGCCGAATGGTATTGCTCCGAATTCCGTCGATGGTCCACTGAGGTGTCCTGGGATGACTCTGCGCTGAGATGTCAGTTCAGAAGAGGACTGTCGGATCACCTGAAGGACGCTCTGGCTCGCCATCCACCACCCAGCTCATTGGAGGAGGCTATGACTCAGGCTATCCGTATGGATCGGAAGCTGCGGAAGAGAGGTGTTACACAGAGAGAGGTACCGTTGCTCCCTGCTAATCCTGTTGTTTTGCCACCGTCTGAACCTATGGAGGTGGGGGCCATCAACCGCAAGAAAAAGAGGAGACAGCGACGGGAAGGAAAGCTGTGTTTCTACTGCGGGGATCCCGGACATTGGAGAAAGGACTGCCCCTCCTGCCCACCGACTAGCAAGGTGTCGGGAAACGCCTAAGTCTGGGTGACTGTCGAGGAGATCACCCAGACTCTCAGGTACCTTTTTCCTCATTTTCTAAAGTATTGTTGGAAGTGGAACTCTGTTGTGGGAGTAGCTTCTCGCCCACTTCTTTTATGGACTGCGGGTCGTCCATGAACTTCATTGACTCTAACTTGGTGACCAAGTGTAAGTTAGGGACAGTTAAGGGTATGCCACACTAAACAACATCGCTAACGGGATCGCTAAAAAACGTCACTATTTAGCGATCCCGTTAGCGATGTTGTTGTGTGCGGCATCTACCAGCGACGTGGCCCCTGCTGAGATCTCGTCCGTCGTCCTGATCGTTCCGGACCCTATTTTCGTCGCTGGCGTCCCGCTGGTAAGTATCTAATCGCTGAGTGTGGCACCTTTTTTAGCGATTTAGCGGTACTTTTGTACCGCTAAAGTCGTTAAGGAGATCGCTAACCGCGATAGCGTC
Source organism: Oophaga pumilio (assembly GCA_009801035.1). Taxonomy (NCBI): domain Eukaryota; kingdom Metazoa; phylum Chordata; class Amphibia; order Anura; family Dendrobatidae; genus Oophaga; species Oophaga pumilio. Next base: position 28,813 of record VIAB01023300.1, on the reverse strand, counting down.
CTTAATGATATCGCTAAATAAGGTAGCTACTAGCGACATAGAAACAATCCCGCTAGCGATCTCATTAGTATGCAACGCTAACTAGATCGCTAGCGGGATTGTGTAGTGTGGCAGTAACTTTAGGCTGGAAACTCTCATTCATATTGTGGCCATTGACAAAACACTACTGGCTATGGATGTCATTAATTTTGTCTCTGACGAGTTTCTCCTTATAGTGGGTTCCTTGCACCAGGAACGTATTTCATGTTTTGTTCTGGACAATCTTCCTGCGGGACTGGTGCTGGGGTTTACATAATCCTGTGATAGACTGGGAATCTCGGGATATTGTGAAATGGGTCCTAATTGTGTTAAAAGTTGCCTTACTACTGTACTTGTCATCCTTTAATCTGGAAGGTATTCCGAACTACCTGAAGGATTTTGAGGATGTTTTTTCCGAAAAGGAGGCCAAGGTCTTACCACCACACCGCCCTTTTGACTGTGTTATTATTCTGATTCCAGGTGCTAAATTGCCTAAGGCCCGTCTGTACAACCTCTCTGGCCCGGAGGGAACTGCTATGAATGAGTATATTTCTGAAATCCTACGTAAAGGCCACATCCGTCCCTCTGTCTCCCCTGTGGCGGCTAGATTCTTTTTTGTAAAAAAGAAAGATGGTGGTTTGTGCCCGTGCCTCGATTTTCGGGAAGTGAATAAGATCACAGTGAGAAATAACTATCCCCTCCCGCTCATCCTTGATCTGTACAACCAATTATCGGGGGCCAAGTGGTTTTGTAAATTGGACCTTAGAAGAGTATATAATCTAATCCGTATTTGGGAGGGGGATGAGTGGAAAACGGCATTTCTCACTTTTGAAGGGTTATTAGAGAATTTGGTTATGCCCTTTTGTCTCACTAATGTGCCAGCTGTTTTTCAGAACTTTTATTAACCATGTATTTTCTGATTTTATAGGGTGCTTTATGGTGGTGTATTTAGATGATATCCTTGTGTTTTCATCTAACAAACAAATTCACACAGATCATCTACGTGCGGTTCTCCAGAGGTACCGGGAGAACTCGCTTTATGCGATACCTGAAAAATTCTCATTTTTTGTTCAAGAGTTGTCTTTTCTGGGATTCATTCTGTCTGACAAAGGGTTTCATATGGACCCTGGGAAGGTAAGGGCCATTGTGGATTGGATGCAACCCAAAGACTTAAAGGGTCTCCAACTTTTTTGGGGTTTGCAAACTATTATAGGCAATTCATTAAGGGGTTTTCACAGGTGGTTAAGCCCCTCACTGATCTTACTCACAAGGGGGCTGATATCAAAAGCTGGTCAGCTCCGGCTGTGGAGGCGTTTGCTTTACTAAAGAGATGCTTTGTCTGCGCCTGTTTTGGTCCAGCGCAATCCGTCTGAGCCGTTCATCGTTGAGGTGGACGTGTCAGAGGTGGGAGTGGTGTTGTCCCAAGGACCCGCCACTTTGATTAACCTGAGGCCCTATGCCGCCTTCTCTAAAAAAATTTCTCCCGCTGAGAGAAATAACGATGTTGGGAATCGGGAGCTTTTAGCTATCAAGTTGGCCTTTATAGAATGGAGGCACTTTTCAGAGGGGGCTGTTCATCAGATCACAATGATTACGGACCACTAGAATCTGTCTTATATTGAGTCAGCCAAACGTTTGACTCCCAGACAGGCTAGGTGGGCGCTTTTTTTTTCCATGCTTTAATTTTTCTATCACCTTTCGACCAGGTTCCAATAATGTCAAGGCGGATGCCTTATCTCGCAGCTTGGGTCCGATATCATCTCCCGATGAACCTTCCTCCGTTCTTCGGCACAGGGTGGTCATGGCAGTGGTGTCCTCAGAATTGAAGCGGGAGATTCATGAGGCTCAGTCTCTTGCTCTTCCGTCATGGCCTGACAAGTTTTTTGTCCCGATTCAGTACCGGTTGATAGTGCTCCAGGAGTTCCAGGAATTCTGCTCCTAGTGGGCATCCTGGAATCTCGGCCACTTGTAGAGCTATTGCTAGGTTGCTTTGGTGGTCCTTTGGGCTTCTGATGTCACCGTGTTTGTGTCTTCCTGTGATACTTGTGCCCATGCTAAAAGCTCTCATAACCAACCAGTCGGAGAAGTGTTGCCATTGCCAATTCCGGATAGATCTTGGACTCATTTGTCCATGGACTTTTTCACTGATCTCCCTCCTTCAATGACAAAACTGTGGCCTGGGTGGTTGTGGACAAATTCGGTAAACAGGCGGCGCATTTTGTACCTTTGGCGGGACTGCCTAATGCTGAAACACTTTCTAGGTTGTTTGTTGAGCACTTGGTGCGGGGTACAATATGTGTCCAAATTCTGGAGGGCTTTTTGTAAAAGGTTAGGTATTAGTTTGGCCTTCTCTCGGCCTATCATCCCGAAACCAACGGCCAGACGGAGAGGATCAGTCTCTTGAACAAATTTTGCGGTGTCTTGCCACGTCCCAGCAGGATGATTTGTGTTCTTTGTTTCCAGTGGCTGAGTTTGCTTTTAATAACCGTATTAATCAGACCACGGGCACCTCTCCGTTCTTCTGTAATTATGGCTTTCACCCTTATTTTGGTGTGTTTTCCAGGATGGACTCGGGGTGTCCAGGGGCAGATTCGGCCATTCAGCGGTCGAGGGATGTATGGAGGGAGGTCCAGAGGAACATTGTGTAGGCTTAGGGCAAACATGAACAGTTTGCGGATAAGTGACGATTACAGGACCTATATTCCTGGTGGGAGATAAAGTATGGTTGTCTACCAAGAACATTTGGTTGAAAGTTTCTTCTGCTAAGGTTGTAAATCCAGTTGCCTTTCGCTTACGCCTTCCTCCGCCGCTTCGGTTCCCCAATGTATTCCATAAGTCTCTCCTGAAGCCATTTGTACCTTCCTCTGATGGGTCTCCATCCCCTCAGCCTCTGGTTTCTGTGGATGGGTAGATGGAGTATGAGGTGGAACGGATTGTGGATTCACGCAAGGTCCGCAGTTCACTGCAGTATTTGGTCCATTGGAGGGGTTATGGTCCTGAGGATAGATCCTGCGTACCGGCGCTATCAGTTCATGCCGATCGATTGGTTTGTGCGTTTCATGTGCAGTATCCTGGGAAACCTGGGGGTCCGGTGGCCCCACCCTTGAGGGGAGGGTACTGTAATGATCCAGATCGGGTTGTGAGTCCTGTTTTCCCTTTTTCCCGGTCTGGTCATGTCAGGGGTTAACCTTTCTCAGCCTCAGTCTGGGTTCAGGTTGGCTATTTATCGCCGCTGCTTATTGCAGGCGATGTCAGTTATAGTTTTTGCCTAGGTCTGCTGTAGCTGACTCTGATTGCTCTGATTTGTCCTGTTGCTTTTGCTGCCTGAACCGGTGTCTCTGTTTTCCCCTATTCCAGTCCTGACAATGTTCCCCTTTAGTGTGTTGACTCCCTGGTTTTGACTTGGCTTGTATCCTGACCTGTTTTCTGTCTTTTGGCTTATCCGCTCCTGACCGTTACTGATCCTTCGGCTTGTCCCTGACCCTGAGTTTGTTTAGTCCTTTGTCATTGCGCTATAGTCTAGGATTTGACCCGGCTTGTTTGATTATTCTGCTGCCACCTGGTGGCAGCCTCACTGCTGCACGACAGGCCTGCGTGGTCTAGGTGCAGTCCTGCTTCTACTCTATTGCCATCTAGTGGAGCCGCACCTACCTGCACTGCAGCAGCGTGATACCGGGAAGGCGCGTGTGTATCGATGTGGGACGCGGTATCCATGTTGTCACCAAGCGGTGGAAATCAATTGCTATACATACAGCCCTTGTGTCATCTCCATTCCCCCTCATGTTAGCAGCTGAAGGAGCAGTATAACAGCCGGTGACAGCCATGTAGTAAGGACTGAAGCCCACAGGTAGCTCCACTGTCAGATGCTTCATCCGAGGACATACAGCCCTTGTGTGCACCAGGGCCCTACAGTGAACTGGGACCCTACAGTCCACCGGGGCGATACAGTCCACTGGGGTCCTACAGTACACTCTACTGGGGCCATACAGTGCACTGGGGCCATACAGTCCACTGGGGTCTTACAGTGCACTCTACAGGGGCCATACAGTGCACTGGGGTGCTATACAATTAACTGGGGTCTTACAGTGCACTCTACAGGGGCCATACAGTCCACTTGGGTCCTACAGTGCACTCTACAGGGGCAATACAGTGCACTGGGGCCATACAGTCCACTGGGGTAATACAGTGCACTCTACAGGGGCCATACAGTGCACTGGGGGGCTATACAATCCACTGGGGTCTTACAGTGCACTCTACAGGGGCCATACAGTGCACTGTGGCCATACAGTCCACTGGGGTCCTACAGTGTACTCTACAGGGGCCATACAGTGCACTGGGGCCATACAGTCCACTGGGGACCTACAGTGCACTCTACAGGGGCCATACAGTGCACTGGGGCCATACAGTCCACTGGGGCCTACAGTGCACCCTACTGGGGGGCCATACAGTCCACTGGGGCCCTGCAGTAAAATCTCTGCACCTATAACCCCTTATGGTGGAAGAGTCAGCACCTATGACCGCTGTCTCACAAATGCTGCAGTTTGTGATGCTACAGGACATCTATAGAGGAAGCATCGGACCTTTCTGTGACGGTCCCACTCATTTATGAACCATCCTATTCACATAATCAGAAACATCCACTGCATCACAGCCAGGTGGGTGATTAGTGCAGCCCCCGCTGAGCGCCATTCCTACATCCACACTGGCTAAATGCCTGGCCACCACCTGGTCCTACTGAGGTCTCACCTGGTTGACTCGTGTCCTTCTGGCCCCGCTTTACCCGCACACAATACTCCCACCGCACAGCGGGGTCCTCTACAAATTGCTGCAGGTCATTAAACAATGTGGAAAAGCTGCAGGTGGCAGCACGAATGGTGGCGTAGTAGAGGAGGGCAGCGCGCCACAAGTATGGGTGCTTCCGGTAAAGCACGCTGTGCAGGCTGGCCAGGCCTTCTTCTGTGGGGTTGGCTGGTTTTAATCCAAACTGTTTGCGATTTTCTGCACCGTGCCAAGACTGCAGAGCATCATTCACTCCTCGCAAGTAATGGGTCCCTGGAGAGACAGAATAAGAGTCCTGCTCAATTCCTAGGGGATGTGTTATGGGTGGGGTTCTACACTTCCCACTGGAGGACACCAGTACACGGGCAGCCACCCACTGGCTGCCTCACAGAAAGGGCAGCACCACACAGAGAACAGCTGGTTACCTCCTCTGAGGCTGCTCTGCCCTTCTCAAAAGACCAAAACCTCAGGGAAGAACGTGTCATGGAGGCCCCAAACCTACTACCTGTGAAGATGTGCAGGATGGTATAGGGCAGTGACGGCGAACTTATGGCACGCGTGCCAGAGTGGGCACGCAGAGCATACCCGGTGGGCATGCATGCCATCTCCTCAGGATTAGTGCCGCCACCACTCTTCTCAGCCCCCTCGCCTGTGCCCACTGCTATGGAGAAATGATTTTTCACTGCACTGGCAGCGCACAGTGTCAGCCGCAGCAGTCGGCTTCCTACAGCTGCTACTTAAGAGTTAGGAATATTCACCCCTCTCCACTCCTAGGCATGGAGAGAGGTGAATATTCTTTACCTTAATGAGCAGGGACATGTGATCGCTCAGCCGCAGATGCTGCTGGCACTGGAAGAACATGCTGTGAGGGAGCCCAGGGAAGGCAAGAAGGATTTTTTTTATGCTTTTCTCATGGGGGCCATAAATATAAGGATAGGGATGAGGAACCATGCATACCAGGACAGGGGTGAGGAGCCATGCATACAAGGATGGTGATGAGGAGCCATGCAGACAAGGATGAGGATGAGGAGCCATGCAGACAAGGATGAGGATGAGAAGCCATGCAGACAAGGATGGGGATGAGGAGCCATGCAGACAAGGATGGGGATGAGGAGCTGGCATACAAGGATGGGGTGAGGAGCCATGAATACCAGGATAGGAATGAGGAACCATGCAGACAAGGATGGTGATGATGAGCCATGCAGACAAGGATTGGTATAAGGAGCAGGCATACCAGGATGAGGAAAAGGAGCCATGCATACCAAGATAGGAATGAAGAGCCATGCAGACAAGGATGATGATGAGGAGCCATGCAGACAAGGATGATGATGAGGAGCCATGCAGACAAGGATGGTGATGATGAGCCATGCATACAAGGATGGGTATGAGCCATGCAGACAAAGATGGTTATTAGGAGCCATGCATACCAGGATGGTGATGAGGAGTCATGCAGACAAGGATGGGGAAAAGGAGAAAAGCATAGCAGGATAGGAATAAGGAGCCATGTAGACAAGGATGGTGATGAGGAGCCATGCATACAAGGATGGGGACGAGGAGCCGGCAGACCAGGATGGGGATGAGGAGCCATGCAGACCAGGATGGGAAAAAGGAGCCATGCAGACAAGGATGGGTGTAAGGAGCCATGCAGACAAGGATGGGGGTAAGGAGCCATGCAGACAAGGATGGGGATTAGGGGACAATGCATACCAAGCTTATACTTGTAGTAAATACGTTTTCCCACTTTTTCCTGGCAAAATTAGGTGCCTCGGCTTATACTTGGGTCTGCTTATACAAGAATATATACAGTATTTTTTATTTTTAATATGATGCCTTTATATTATTACATTATACTGTATGGAGCACTATGTGGGCACATTATACAGTATGAAACACTGTGCGGCATTATACAGTATGTAGCTTCGTGTGGGGTCATTATACAGTATGGAGCACTATGTGGGGCCATTATACTGTATGGAGCACTATGTGGGCACATTTTACAGTATGGAGCATTGTGTAGGGCCATTATACAGTATGGAGCATTGTGTGGGGTCATTATACAGTATGGAGCACTATGTAGGGCCATTATACTGTACGGAGCACTATGTGGGCACATTATACAGTATGGAGCATCGCGTGAGGCCATTATACAGTATGGAACATCGTGTGAGGCCATTATACAGTATGGAGCACTATGTGGGGCCATTATACAGTATGGAGCACTATGTAGGGCCATTATACTGTACGGAGCACTATGTGGGCACATTATACAGTATGGAGCATCGCGTAGGGCCATTATACAGTATGGAACATCGTGTGAGGCCATTATACTGTATGGAACATCGTGTGAGGACATTATACTGCATGGAGCACTATGTGGGGCCCATTACACTTTATGCAGGACTATGTGGGGGCCATTACACTGTATGGAGGACTATGTGGAGCTATTATACTTTATGGAGCTCTATGTGGGCACATTATACAGTATGAAACACTATGTGGGGCCATTATACAGTATGGAGCATCGTGTGGGGTCATTATACAGTATGGAGCTTCGCGTGGGGTCATTATACAGTACAGTATGAAACACTATGTGGAGCCATTATACAGTATGGAGCATTGTGTGGGGCCATTATACAGTATGGAGCACTATGTGGGGCCATTTTATAGTATGGAGCATCGTGTGGGGCCATTATACAGTATGGAGCTTCGTGTGGGGTCATTATACAGTATAGAGCACTATGTAGGGCCATTTTATAGTATGGAGCACTATGTGAGGCCATTATACTGTATGGAGCACTATGTGAGGCTATTATACTGCATGGAGCACTATGTGGGGCCCATTACACTTTATGCAGGACTATGTGGGGGCCATTACACTGTATGGAGGACTATGTAGAGCTATTATACTTTATGGAGATCTATGTGGGCACATTATACTGTATGAAACACTATGTGGGGCCATTATACAGTATGGAGCATCGTGTAGGGCCATTTTATAGTATGGAGCATTGTGTGGGGCCATTATACAGTATAGAGCACTATCTTGTGCCATTTTATAGAATGGAGCATCGTGTGGGGCCATTATACAGTATGGAGCATCGTGTGGGGCTATTAAACAGTATGGAGCACTATGTGAGGCTATTATACTGCATGGAGCACTATGTGGGGCCCATTACACTTAATGCAGGACTATGTGGGGGCCATTACACTGTATGGAGGACTTATGTGGGGGCAATTATACTGCATGGAGATCTATGTGGAGCCATTGTACTGTATGGAGGACTGTGGGGCCCATTACACTTTATGCAGGACTATGTGGGGGCCATTACACTGTATGGAGGACTATGTGGAGCTATTATACTTTATGGAGATCTATGTGGAGCCATTGTACTGTATGGAGGACTATGTGGGGTCCATTACACTTTATGCAGGACTATGTGGGGGCCATTATACTGCATGGAGCACTATATGGGGGCCATTATACTGCATGGAGCACTATGTGGGGGCAATTATACTGCATGGAGCACTGTGGGGCCCATTACACTTTATGCAGGACTATGTGGGGCCCATTACACTTTATGCAGGACTATGTGGAGCTATTATACTTTATGGAGATCTATGTGGGGCCATTGTACTGTGTGGAGATCTATGTGGAGCCACCGTACTGTATTGAGGACTTTATGTGCCCGTTATACTATATGGAGGGCTGTGTGGGGTTTACAGTTGGAGAATCATACTGTGACGGGGTCACCATTCTTTGT